>DWRA01004969.1:0-10320 GCA_018250295.1 Spathilepia clonius
GTTTTAAGCGCTGTCGACCTTAGGTAGGATTCTTATCTGGAGTGGATTACAAATGTCTATGGGCAGGAGTTGCCACTTACCATCAGGTGGACTGCTTGCTCGTTTGCTACTTCACCATGTAAAAAAACATTCATCTGTTTGTAAGGGTTATTCTTGGAAATTTCTATTTTATTCTGGATTTTTCTGGAATGCAGATAACTTATTACCACATTTTTTATGACTTAAGATTCCTGTGAGAGTTGCGCCGGGAATATGTATCTACACAATATGCTAGCTGGGCCAGATACTGTTTCGGCAAGGGAGAGGCTTAGGTACTTTACTATGGTACTTAAATATAATGTAAATAAGTTTTTTTTTTATACAAAAACTTGTTTACATAAGGAATGTAATATAGATGAAAATGAATTACGTTGAAAAGTATTTCCTGCAGTGCAATGCAAAAAACTTTAAAATCGTATATTTGTATTGGATAGAAAACGACATAAGTATGTTTACGACTATAAGAAAATATTAGGCCAAGTTTTAAAAAAATACTTCATTGAGAGCGTTGATGACAGACCGATAAATATTATCAATATTGGTATTTCGTAGCAAGAAAATAGGGCAAGGGCGAGTCGGACTCGCACAAGAAGAATTCCGTAACACCATTAGAGGTCCCATCTTATAAAATTTGCGTCCAAAAAATACTTTTGGACGCAAATTTTATAAGATGTTAAGTTACACTAGATTTGTAGTTAATTCGACATATTGTGATTTAGTGAAATTTTGCTTTCTTGTGTTACAATATTTCAGTCACAGTGTGACATAAACGAGATTCAGTAACTTTTAAATAAATAAATAAATAAATATATAATGGAGTAACAAACGAGCATGCAGCCACCTGATGGTAAGTGGCAACTGCCGCCCATGGACATCTGTGATCCACCCCAGATAAGACCAAAATCCTAACTGAAGTCGACCACAGATGCGTTGCTACCCCTGAGGACTGAGTTGGAATGCCTCGTTAAGTTTATCTCCCTTACCACACCCTTCAAACCAGAACACAGCAGCGCTTAACACTGCTGTTATAAGGCAGAAATAAGTGTGGCGGTGGTGCCGCCGGAGTCGAACTACAAAGAGTTCTACCATCTAAGATGTTTTGATTTCCTTTTTGCCTTCTTTATCGATCGGCAATAAAAAAGTATAAATGAATTTACCGTTTAATACCAGGTAACGATATACCCGATTTTGTGACTAGTCCGCAACATATAAAGGCATCCCGCGAACTTGCCTAGCGGTAATGTGATGTTACGACCTTGCACTCTCTCATAAAATGGACGCGAATAGGTATTTGTGGGCGCTGAGGTCACGAGACGATGCAATTTATGTTTTGTACGCACTAACCTGTGCAGAATGAGGCTGTTTTTGCGATGCCTCTAACTTGTAAACTGCGTTGGGTACACTCGGAATCATATTTCGGTGCAGTTGAATGCAGATAGTATTATAATTAAGGATGTTATCTTTTACGGTTGAATAACGATGTCTTTTAGGGTTAAGTATTTAGTTTTACGGAGTTTATCTGTTGCCTAAGTTTATCATAGTTTTCTATGAATTAATGTTTAAAACGAATTAGGCAAAATGTTTACAGTCACGTCTTGCTTATGAAGATTTCTAGACATTTCTCGCAACCAGTTGGTATTTCTCAGTCGAGTATTTATGTTTTTTCTATAAACGCCATTTTTAACCTATTTGGCAACTGTTGATGACCCCGTGGCGGAGTGGCCATCATACCGACCTGAGACGCAAAGCTCCAGGTTCGATCTTCGATATCTAAATAACTAATTTTCATTATAGTTCTGGGTAAGTGTTTATGTAATCACCCATGACACCCACGACACAAGAAACGTCTTAGTATATATCAATTAGTGTAGAGAGCGGTACTTCTTCAAACGAGACTTACCCTACATGTTGCTTAAAATGTCAAACCGCATCTAATTTGCTAGTGGTAAACCTATCATCTTAAAAACAATGCCCTTAAATAATCGAGGTAATGGCAGATAAATCTGAACTTCTTAATTGCCGTCTTCAATGAAGATTCTTCGAGAAACGGACGCTCCGCAATTGGGTCGCAGGTCAGACCCCCAACCTCTGGGTGTTTCCATACACAATGTGCAGATGGTCACGTGCGATTATTGCGGAATAGCTTTAGGGAGGCTTGCGTCGATCTCGGCTATAAAAGTGTAAAGGTCGAAGTCTGCACTCGTATTTGTAATGTGTACAAATACATAAAATTGACGTGTGACTATGATTTTCAGCTAATAGCCAATTGGAACTATTTATGCAAACAAGAATTAATCCACACACATGCCAAAATCATTAAAAATGTTGATTTTCAACAATATTATATTTGTGTACATAGAACAAATTATTTCGTACATTATTGTAAATAGATTCGATTAAAAATAACCTAAAATTTTACAATATACAAAATTCTCAAAACTATCATTGCATGGGTTGATTCTGCTTTGCATAAGTAGGTCCAATTTATGACCTTATTGCTCATCTTCTTATTTGTACGACATGAAAAAAGTTTTTTTTTGTATTTTATGTGTGAATCGTTGTGTTGTCAGATTTATTTATGTGCACTTACAAAACAACGACATTAGCGCACACAAATTCTTCTTTCTACTGGTCACTGTTGCTTATGAACATCTGTACTTAAATCTCTATTGGACTGCAGTTCTAGTAATCAACTCAGATTGCAGTCTTACTTGACGTCGCCCGCATAGGTACGTTGGTTGATTTTTGTGTTTTTGCTTTGGGTGGAGCCCTTCAAACCAGAATCTAGACCCCTGTCTACCATTCTGGTTGTACATTTTTACATTCAAAGACAAGTTATAAAATAGCGTGGATCCGTGGTCACGGCAAAGGAGTTTCGCCGTGACCACGATCCATTCATCAATATATCAATTAAAAATTCAAAACAACGTATTATGGGTACCGTATGTTTCCTAACAAACTGTATTAATTCCGCAATAACATTAGTCTAAAATCGCATATTGCAAACCGGTACGGGTCGGTATATGTAAATAAAATACGAAGGTAAAATATGTTCCTACTGTAACTTATATCGAATCCCTTAACTGTTGGTTGTCTAATAAAGAAAATATGTCGTAACCTTCTAACGTACGGTTCCATCTCGAATTTCGCTCATTAACATCACAATTGAAGTAAGACGATAATCAGCCTCACTCGAGAGCTGAGCAAACCCGGCATACGCATAATTAATATGATTATTTATGTAATCTGGTAATGTGTGCTGGGAGTATTAGGGCCAAGTTAAGAAATCTTAAACCATTCAAATAAATAGTAACCATTTATTATTATACACTACATATATTATTTTATTGAAAATATCGAATGGAATTCTAGTAGTTTCTAGCAGTGAATACACCATAATAGCGAACACATTATGTTATTTTCCGTGTGTTTTCGAATAAATATATAAATGTAGGGAACTATGGAGTTAGTAAATAGAAAATTTTGCCTATGATATTCGCTATCTGCTGGGAACCTAGACCATAATCGAGCATAATGGAGCACAATATGCAAAAGATAACAACTTTTTAAATAAAAATAACTTCAGGAATATTTTGAAAATGAGTATAGTAATAAATTTAACCTTAGTTAATAATATATTCATTATTTTTATATTATAAAAGCCTTTCTGACAAAAAATTAAAATTTATATCTCATATAGACGCAATAGTGCTTAAAATCTATAAACATGCGACTTGGCTCTATTTTTACAAATTTTGGAAGTGTTTATTTATCGTTAACCGGATCCTTAACCTATTTTAGTTTTTGATGAGTACTTTTGTTTCAACACCATTGTCAATACACATATTCTTATGACAATATTATGTTGATATCGGGTTTCAAACAGTACGAGGAAAATTTTAATCTGAATGTCATTTGCTTTGTGTAGAAAGGTGGCAGAGCCAGTATGGTTTGACTGCAGAAGGCCCACCGTTATTATACCCATTGCTAGCGCTAATCAGTTCAACGTTATGGTGGAAGTGTATGGATGCCGGCTGGCTTATGATATGAAGTGACCTTAGTCTTAGAGGCATCTATTACAGCTTCAGTTAGAATCTGTTCTATATGGAGTTCGTCACAAAGGTCTTTGGCTGGGAGTTACCACTTACCATTATTACCGTTATGCTTATGTCAAATTACTTTTTTTGAACGCGTGTGGACTCGCAGAGCTCACCTAATTTTAACATAGTTGTTGGCGACGCAGGCCGGCTATAGGTTTTTTATTATTTTTTAATTTTGATTATAGTGTTGTTTTTTCATTGGAAAAAAATGTCAATTATTGTCAACTGAAAGTATCTGCTTTTTCCGAATCTTTCCTAAATTCCAAAAAATCGGTGAGCTGCAGTGGCCCATTGCTGCCGGACCGCTATAATAGTGAAACAAACAAACACGCACAACCGACAAGTGGACTTATTTAATTCAGATAACATTGGAGTACTATTTAAAGCCGACCATAGATGCGTTGCTACGGCTAAGGATTACTGTGCAACGCGAGAGTTCAAAACTGAACCCAGCAGCACTTAACAACGTTCTTAAGAGGCAGAAGATGTTGCTTAACTATGTTGATACATTAAAACCTGCACAAGTCGTGGGTTATTTGTACATACAGGGACATAATACTAACACATGTTTAATAACATGTTACATCGAATCGATTACGAAATCCCTGAACATCCGCGTGATGTCACTTCACGGACATCACTCGAAAATGAGGAACAAGTCACTTTTAATTTCGCTGACATCGTAGAACCCGATGAGTATCGATACTTGACCTTTAGCTCGATAAAACGCGGCCGGTGCGGAGGTCGGGATCCGGTGTGGCCATGGAGTAAGCGATTTGGATATATTTTTTAATAGAGAGTAATCGTTATTGACTGTATAAATTAAATATTCTCCTGCATTCTTTCTGATCTTCCTTAAATAAAAAAGTTCTTATTTTAAGTAAATTTGGTTTAATGTATTTTTTCATTTAAAATACTTCGCTTTAATATATGATACATTCTTAAGAGCAGATGCTTGTGTTTTTTATGGGACTAGTTCTTTCTAAGTTTATAATCTGTAAGTATAATATATGATATGGATTTTTTCAATTAGCTCGTTTGTTTGTAGTCATAAATCTTATATTTATCTGATATTATGTAACGCACTTTTGATTAATCACTTTCATTAATTTGTACTGTACAGTCATTGTATAAGTGATTGAGGCGTTTTTTTGTATACTTAGCAAGTTTTGATCCTAAACAGTAAACAATTATCTGCTAAAATATATTTTTTTATTTTACGTGAATAAAGATTACATTCTTCGTGCTTTCTCCCCGCAACTTTCATGGCCATAGCCGCAATCTCAAATCTCGAAAACAATATCGATATCGATGGTAGGGCGGGGCGATCCCGCCCTACACGAATAAATATTTAATTAAACTTATGAGAGAGCACGAATTTGTGTTTCGATGTTCAATAGAAACATTTTTGAACTCGTCTTATATTTTATTAGTAACCTCAGCACGACACGAGATTCAAACAAAAATCGCACTTATTTTTTGGCGCATAAAGATCACATACAGTGCTTTCGTACGATAAAATGAGATCTACAAGTATATGGAGGTTTAATGAATAATGTCTGTATATTATTTTTGTGCTAAATCGCTTTTGGTCAAGATTTATCGGACTCCGAATTCAGGGCGTGGAATAAGAATTGATACAATTTTTCAAGAGCAGTTTTATAGTGTGTGGGAAATAAACTTTAAGATACACAATTGATTCTTTTAGCTTTATATAAAAAAAAGTCTCTGCGTTTTCAAAACAACTGTAACTTTGTAAGTTTCATGCATATTTTCACCACACAAAAAATGGGCAGTTTAATTTTTAATTGATTTTCCAAAGGAAAGAGGTCATCTATTAACCGCGTATATATGTGCAAGTATGACCGACGACATTTTTATTATTAAAAAAATGAAAGAAATGAGATACAATAGAATAGCATATAATTCCTGTTCAAATCGTTTACTGTATTTCTATTTTGTTTTAAATATTCTGAGTTTAGTAAAACCTAACGTTACTAATTTTAAATTATATCTTTGTGAAAGTCACATCAAAATTCTTTACAATAATCACAAATAATCCCGGAGCTACTATTTTCAGGACTAAACTAAGTATTCAGATATTAGATACACACAACAGAATGGACAATGCGTAATACCCTTTACTACGCTTGGTATTGGTATCACAAATTACATAGGGTGGCGCCGTAGTAATTAATACACGCCCACATGTAGCGCGGAGTCGAACCCGCGACCCTATCATGAACCTGTTATTATTGAGAAATTGCTGCACTAGTATTTATAGTGAGAAATGCTTGATACTATTTTATGGTGGTAGAACCCTTTGAGATTTGCTTCGAATGCACCACAGCTATTCCCATTTTCCTGGTAATAGCGGTTTGAAGCGCTTATTTCTGATTTAAAGATTGTGACAAGGAAAGCATTAACACGACATTTCAGCTTAGACTTTAGAAGTATCAGTATGAGACTAACATAAGGCATTCAAACTTAAGAAGGGGTAGCAGCGCGGGTCAAGTAAAAGGACATTCCTTTTTGGGATTGACTGAACGGCTGATCATTTGGTCAAATCGAACTGCGGGCTCTATGTTATTACAATTTTATTAAAAAACGCTTAAATTCTCTTGGATGACAATGATTGGTAAGCCTACTTATCTACAGTTTGATGAACTATGACAACCTTAGCGTTCTCAACCCAGCTATGAACCAGTGGGTTAATAGCTATACTTTTGGGAGTATTATAATAACAACTTTATACTTGTATTCAAACATATACGTCAAATTAACTTATAACATTTGTCACTCAAATATTCTATTAAGGCTACATGAACTATTGCTTTCACAGTTTACCGTTAAGTGCGAAAACAAGCTTTCATCTCATAGGTTTTAATTACCCATTATAAATAGTCATTTATACTTTATTGTATCACCTCACATCCATTAAATTGTCCATAATTAAATGTACTTATCGTGTCTAATTGATTCTACTGTACTCTAATGTCATCAGTACCACTAAAGTGACTATTTGTAAATGGCGCCCACTGATTATCAAAAATCGTGATTTACAAAAATGACTAAAAATAATTGTTGGGAGAGGTAAAAATTATTACGATTATATATTTTCCGAGATCTAGATGTTTAAAAAATATATAGTGTCCGTGAAACAGTCTAAAGTGCTTGTGGCATGAGAATCTGTTGCAAAGTAAATTATAAAATGTATTATACATAATAGCTAGTTTTGATGGCCATAACATTCTGGCGATTAAAGGCCTGCGCGCACCGCTAGGACGATACTTTTGCCGTGATTTTCATGTCGTTGTTTTACTAGTATGGTTTATATTATCGGCATTATCAGGACACCATGATTTCTAAATTACAAAACCGTCCTGTTTTGCCTATTTTTTTCAAATATAAATAATAACGATAGCAAAATTGTTGCAATTTTGTAGGTATTTATGTCATGCCAATTATTATTCGATTAATATTGTACATATTTGACCGTAAACGTTTTTTTACCACTTCCTTCAGTTGAGGCCGCAGCTTGATCCGGTGATAGATTACGAAATAAGTATTCTAACTGTCGGTTTGACGTAGGATTATATAAAATAAATACTTTTCATTTTATTGAAACAAATTGAATCGACTTTTTTAAAGATACAAAAACAGGCAATTGAAAACATAAATAACCTATGACTCTTCCAGATAATTTGATGTTTGTAGATGCCACATTTTTGGTAGCTAATGAGCAATTAGCGCTTTAGAGTACCCTCTTGTAAGCTAATTGTGGTAATTGAATGAATCGTTATAATGTAACCGAAAATTTAATATTAAATTAATTAAGGCTAACAGATAATTTAGGATAATTCTAAATATAGTGGTGTTCATAAAAATGTACTAGGCTTTACTGGCTTTAGGCCAAAGGGTAAAAACGGGAACCTGCTACTAAGACTCCGGAGAAAGCCAATCGTGAAAAATGAGTCCACGCGCATAGGACTTAATTTATTTCCTGAATCGAAATTTAGTTACACAAATTATATTGTTTTGACGTATATAGCTAAAATGAGGTGCCAAAAAGGTTAATAATAGTCAAAATTGTCCGCTATTTTTGAGCTATCTAGCTATTCTACTCAAAAGGAGGTTGCAGCACGTAATTAATAATTTTATATACACTACATGGCCTTTTAAAGCCATGGAGATAATTGAAGATATATCAGAATTACGTTAATTAAATTTTACGATTTTCTCTTACGTTTCATAGTGTTTCAAACATATGTACTTCGTAGTACGAATTGCATGGAAAAGTACGTCTTTAATACCCTTAATATATTTTTATGTGTTTGCAACTACATTCCATGTATCATGTTCAATCTAGTTTCTTCAAATATTTTCCATTTTCACATCCTTTGTTTTTCTTATCAAATTTTGTTACTTACATTCTTACACCTGTTCGGTGCCTCTATTAAGCTTTCGTTCATGTTCATTCTTCTTTAAATATATTAATACCCCAGAGGACTAAGTTGGCACGCTTCGTGTTCTCTACAGACTTACCTCCCTTTTGAGACGAGAACACAGCAGTGCTTAACTCGGCTTTTAACCTATTGTTATTTCATCTATTTCAGCTTAATAATAGCAATCTTTAGTGCTGCTGTATTCTGGTTTCAAGAATCTGGTAATGGAGACATGCTCATGCAAGACGTTTTAACTACGTCCTCCAGGGTAGCAACTCATCTGTGGTCGACTTTAGGTAGTACTTTAATTTTGTCTGGTGGTGATTACAGTACAGTAGTAACCACTAATCAATCGGTGTACAGCGTGATATTTTGCTAATTCTATATTATTAAAAAACGAATTTTTAATTTAATTTAATGTATATTTTCATAAGCACTCCCATATAATGCGCGTAATGTAAAAATTAAATCTTTGCTAGCAAATAAATAAATCTAGATTGATCTCAATATATTGATTTAAATGCTAAATCATCTAACTCGTCTGAATACTTGCCTCCATGTATATGGGCCTGAGAATCTCAGTCAGTTTCTGCTACCGTACAATCTAACCCCGACCGCAACTGATTTGCGAAAATAAAACGACACCGGATTACAGACGGCGCCGGAGTAATAGGATAGTGATGTTGGTGACTTACAAAATTTGTCGATTATATTGCAATATTCAGAAGGAGTTAAAAGTATCATTACATCAATTTGAAAAATATTGCATGGGATAAAGTGACAATGGAATTGTTATAAATATACTTTTTTAAATATTGTAAAAGTATGTATTTTTAACCCTGAGAAGGAAGTACTTTCTTCGAAGGAAAGTGCTTATATACAACGTAAAATTATGTTTTAACTATTCAATAATTATTAATAATGTAAACAGGATCTAAGTTGATAGCTTGTTTGTTTTTATTTACCTTGTTAATAATGCCTTATATATTTTTTTCATAAACCACTAACTAACAAAAATTATTTGTAACGCGACATGTAAATTGAGTAAACATGTTTTTTTATTATATTCAACTTTACAGTTGTTGCGTATTTTCTTAACAAATGAAGTGATATCAAATTTTATAAAGTTTAACTAAGCCGATCTTAGCAGGACTCGAAATCATCGATAACGAATTCGATAATTCCCATCACGGCAACCCGGACGATGCCGCTCAAAGTAATCATTTGTCTACTTGACTAAACTGAATTATATTATTTTTTATTATTATTTAATGCGCTCGGAATAATTGAAGTGAGCCGGCTTCTGTTCTAACTCGCCTCATTGCTTTAGGATTACGAATCATCGCTATTAAGGGAAAGGTTAAGTTATTATGTTTTATTTTAATTTTTTGGTAACGTTAGAGACAAATGACAAAGAACTATACCTTTTGTATGAAATTGCATTGGGTAAATCACTGTCGCCCATAGAATTCTGATATCAACCATGGTAGCATTGTAGTCTGCATGATATGTAAAATTACTTGAGGCCGGTCACAAATATGTTTTCATAAATGAAAAATCGAATTGGAGTACTTAGCTTAAGTACTTTTATGTAACGTACCACGTAATCTAACACTTATCTAATCAGAAACAGTGACGCCCTGGTGCTTTGTGGCCCTCCGTTCCAATCGGTAGGTTCGAATCCCAAGCGCCTCTGGTTATAAGGCGTGTGTGTATTAGAAATTAATTACCACTTG
>DWRA01004970.1:0-10320 GCA_018250295.1 Spathilepia clonius
ATGCCTCGTTAAGTTTATCTCCATTACCACACCCTTCAAACCAGAAGACAGCAGCGCTTAACACTGCTGTTATTAGGTAGAAATAAGTGTGGCGGTGTTGCCGCCGAAGTCGAACTACAAAGGGTTTAAAAAACCTTTAAATTTCCTTTAAATTTCCTCCACGTTAAATATGTACATGACATCTGTTAGACAAAAAGTAATATCTTTTAGTTTACCTACTAAAGTTACGTTGCTTTAGATTGAGATACTAAAGAATATTGTGTTCTATAAATGGTATGACTCGCTATTCCACGTTCATTACAACGGTTTACGAGTATTCACCGCACACAAGAGCATATTGCACTCTTCTTCTATATTACGGCATGCTGCGGCAAATCGCCCCTTGTACCAGTTGTCTGATGACAACGTAGCATGAATTTTTCAACGAGCGTTATCAACTGTTGGCATATATTTTCCTGACAGTAATTTAATGTAAGTGTTTTTTATTTGTTTACATGCTGGAATTAAAAAACGAGCACGCAGTTCACCTGATGGTAAGTTGCTAATGCCGCCCATGGACATCTGTAGACAACCCCAGGTAAGATTAAAGTCCTATCTGGGATTTATTGCACATGTTCGTGGCCGGCAGAAGCTAAGCATCAGGTGTGCTGCTATATGCTCGTTTGCTACTTCCATTGTATAAAAAAGATGATCATAGAACCTATTATATACGAAATAATTTTATACAAAATATAATTATATACGAAAACCTCCCTTGTAAAATATACTTACAAATGACAAAGACCTTATCTAAATAGTTTTGAGAATATATATACTCGTATGCGATCGATACAGAACCTCCTTTATTGAAGTCGGTTAAAAATCGTAACCCTCGTTTTGGCTTTTATTTATTTATTGTATTTGAGAAACAAACAATAAAATATTACAATTATAAACTAATGAAAGAAACAATTTTACAATAGTACAACAGTTACTATAGTTAGAACACATACACACACATTCTACTTCACTTTAAAGGGATAAAAAGTTTAGCATTTAAAATTAATGTACCTATCTGTACCACCGACATGCTTATCACAACCACGTCGTTATGCGGTACACAGGTATATTGCGTTTGCGCTCTTTATTGCCCCTTACTCAAATTTGTTTTATGCACCAGGTAATATGAAATTTTCAAGTACCATAATACCCGTATGACGTGATATGAAACTGTTTTAATAAAAAACCAGCTGAGCACCGAAGTTTCATCTACGTTTAAAAAAATTAACATGATATAAATATAACCGAAACTGTATTCTTTTGGCAATTTTAATAAAACGGAGCGCACGCTGTAGATTTAATGGCAATTTTTTTAAGTTCGTAAAAACTGGCCGTGTCCAAGATCGCCTCAAACAGACAGACAGAAATGTCAACGTTTTTTTTGTTACAAGTATTGTTTATTTTTTCACATATTTAGTAAAAAGCTATTATTTTAATATAACGAACAGACACTTCGATTTAAGTCAATTGTATAGATTACAAAAAAAATCTATAATAATTTTTGATGTCTAAAAATTAAAAATATATTTATAAACTGAGATTTTGTTTTAAAAATTTTAGAGAAATAAGTGTAGTATGACGTTGAAATAAAATTTGAACGAGGCATAAAGAATTTTTTTTTTAGGAATAACCAACAAAGGCAAAGTGTATATTCATATAAGGCAATTTAAGAAAATCCTCATTGCACAATTATACCAACATCAACTTAATAAGTTTGAAACTCAAATGTGTTCAAAAGATACTTGTATACATGTAAGTACAATGAGAAAAGTTATTTCTCAATGAGTATAATTAAAATTAACACAAAATTACATTGCGTAGCGTAGAATATTTAACATTAATTATAAGTTTAAGTATATGTTACATTAATTATTTAATTAATAGTTTTGTTACATTTATGTTCTATGAGTAACACCACAGAAGATTTTTTAATAAAATACATTGTGTAAATAATAAAAAAAAAACTAAATTAATTTGAGATGAATATTTGTTTTCTTTTCATCTCAAACTTTTATTCATCTCAGTTTCATTACAAATAAGTAGCAAGGGCCCCCGTGCTAGGCGTAGAAAATCTATATTACAGGGTACCCCGCTTATCCACCAGCTTAAATAATAACAATTGAAATGAATGAAGGCAGTACCTGTATCTGACTTCAAAATATCTAATAATATTTTGTGTGCTCTATTACCTATGTATAAGAGTGGTAGTATATTGTGTTGTATTGTGTGTGTGTGTGTCATTCCAACTTGGTCCTCAGGGGTAGCAACGCATCTGTGGTCGACTTCAGTCGGGATTCTGGTCTTATCTGGGGTGGATCACAAATGTCCATGGGCGGCAGTTGCCACTAACCAGGTGGACTTCATGCTTGCTACTCCATCATATAGAAAAAATAATGTACTAAAACTAATATACATATACAGTGGTACTATTACAGCCAATTCGCTGTGAGAATTACAATTGTATATTTTAATTACTTTAAACAAATGTACTTCAACTAAACTTTACAGGTAGTTCACGGTACCTTTGTCAAAATATCTAAGTTCTCGTAGCGAAACTATTAATTCAAGTTTGAGAGTATTACAATTAAACGAAATGAACCCCTCGGCAACAATGAAATTCACTTTGCGGTATAATAATACCGTGCTTCGGGATAAATGGAGATGATGAATGCTATAAACTTGTTATAATTTCTAAAATCGTCCGTGCATGAAGTTAAAGATTTTCAATTGGAATCACACCATAAAAGTGATAGATTATTGTAGTCCAAGTAACTTTATTGATATTCTTATATAATTACGAATCTTTGCAAAACATATTAGCTTGTGGCTCCATGTTTTTTAAATGTTAGTCGACTTCTTAAATAATTAGAAGCTTGTTTATTTATATATCATTTTTGTCACCTACACACGTCACATGTATATCTGTTCTAAAACGACTACACTATATATTGGAAGTTGGTTATTAAAATCAATCTATTCAACTAGTTTGCCTTCTAAAGATCTAAATTAGAAAGTTTCTGCCTTCTAGATATTGACAAATTGCGATCTTTGATAAGAAATAATTGGATAGATTAGATTGATTATTATTTTATTAACTGGTACATACCTGCTTTTAATTAAGCTTTTATATTAAAATGTAAAAAATAGGACCTATTTTACAAATACATTTTGTAAATTTCTTCTACTTAACGTATTTCAGGAATTGGCTATTAAAATATTACATTGAAACGTAAGTTTTACTGTGCAACACTTGCACCATTCCATGAATTCAAAAGGTTTTAGAACGAGGAATGCGAGAGGAACGAGACTAAGACGACCGATTTTAGTCTTCAGGACTGGCAATGAATCAGTGATCGACTTCAGATGCCTTAAGATAGAGTTGGTTGCAAGTGTCAGTGGACGGCAATGACCACCTACCATCATCAAGCTCGATTGCTATTTAGATTTTGTAATACTAATAATTGTAATAAGTATTGTTCGTTATATTGGGTACTATGTCATAGAGAAAGAGTATATTTCTTGGAAAATATTTTTGGTGGATCTGTATTAATTTGTTATTTGCTTTCAGTAAATAACCTTTTAGTAAATTATTTATTGGAGTATCTGTGCGTAGAGTAAAATTGTATAATTTTACGAAGTTATCCTATAGATATATATAAAAATACTATTGCTGTTTTAAGATTTTTTTTGCATTAAAGTAGCGAACGATGGTAAGTGGCCGCTGCCTCAAATGAACATCTAAAATCAACCTCATATAATATTACAATCTTCCATGAGATGGACCATAGATGTGTTGCCATCCTTGGGGAATAAGGTGGAGCACCCATAAGTATAAGGGAGACTCCCTTCAAACCGGAATACAGCAGCGCTTAAAACTATCTCTAAATTTATCGTCCTCAGTGTATTTCATATTAGTAGTAATAATATTTCGTTTCTTACTTTTAATTTTATTATATGTTAATTATATTGTAATTACAAATATACCACAATTTTATTTATTTGTACAGAAAAAACATAAAAATAGTAGTTTTAAACAATGCTCGTTGTGCTCATTGTTCGCGGAGTCAGATCCTTTTGTTTGTTCCTTGTTTATTTTCAGTAACAAGCCGTAACACAATCCAGATTATAACTTTACCTATAACAATAATAAACACAACGTAACGTGTCCGACAAAATCATTTTTTTGGCAGCAGACACGGACCGTACCCAGATAGTTATGTTAGGGAAGATACAAATATATACGTTGAGATAAGATATGGCTTTGTTTTGTCACAGACCGTGTTTGACGGATCAGACATGTTGAAGATATAAATGATGCTTTAATTGTACAACAAATCTTTAACATGTTGTTTATTTTTTGTTTATATTTCACTCAAGCCTTGAATAGTGTTATATTACTAAGCATATAA
The DNA here is from genome assembly GCA_018250295.1 of Spathilepia clonius. NCBI lineage: Eukaryota > Metazoa > Arthropoda > Insecta > Lepidoptera > Hesperiidae > Spathilepia > Spathilepia clonius. The sequence goes on from DWRA01004970.1 coordinate 4,449, forward strand.
CTGTAATAATTGATTGTATTTCCGAAATAATTCTACTGATTTCAATGAAGTTTTACCTGCATTGTTAGCTTCAGTTTGAAATATTTTTGAACATGATAGCTGGCGCTATTGATGAAATGTGTAGGTATATGGCTTATGCACTTTGTTTTTTTGATCACCTGTATACGCCTGTTTTTGCCAACACGTCGTTAGTTTGTTTTGGTACTATAAGATAGTATTACAAGTTTTAATCTCAGTACTTTCAAATAGAACCTTTTCTGTGTAGATTCGATTACAGATGTCTATGGGCGGCGCTGCTCGCTTACCATCAGGTGGACTGCAAACACGTTGGCTACTAAATGGCAAAAAATAAAAAATGATATTGGGTCTAACGTAGTACCGTCTCGTGCGCCTGTAAGAGTGAATTCTTGCGTACAAATTTAATTTAAAAATAAATCACAGCAGACTGCCGTAAATAAACTATTTCCTACACCCAGCGTCATTGTAGATTCACGTTCTATTATTCAAAGTTATAGTTTCTACGTCTCTAGTTGGAACTTTGTGTGAATTGTTAAATTCCATTCCTGTAAAGCTATTCTGTTCCTCGGGCTTCCCTACTTCGTAACTAGAAATTAATAATGTATGTCTGGAGACTTTGTGTATATAGTCAGCTTATTAGTGCCAAGGGTAGACAGGGTAAGCATGCAAGCTTTGTCATGATTTATATTACTGATTAAAAACCCTTTGTAAAGCGGTCAAATCATAATATCTTCGGTGTCATATTTTTGGTGAAGTAGTGATAGAAGTTTGCTTGGATACTCTAACCGGAAAAATATGAGCATGATTGAGGAATGTAATATTTGATAAGAATTTTATGTTCTGACTTTTTATTATATGTAGCAAATGAGCATGCAATAAACTTAGTAAGTGTAATCAACGCCAGATAAGATTTGAGTCATACCTGTGGTCGTTAATAGATGCGTCTCTATAAGAACCAAGTCGACATACCTCGGGCAAGTAGGCCTCCCTTATCACACCCTCCACTTCAAAATACAGCAGCGCTTCACACACATGTAATTGGGGAGAAATAGGTGTGTCGGTGGTGTCGCCGGAGTCGACCTACAAGAAATACTCCAAAGATCAAAATATGCGTGTCTCGGAAAATGTATTGTTATTGATTACTCACCGTGTTCCTTTGCTAATTTGGCCAACGTTTTTGATCCGCTAGTACTACAGAGGTATGTTCAGTACGACGTATCTCACTAATTAATTATGGACGGCAACTTGACATCTAATTCAGTTAAGAAGCAATTAAGGACAGCTTAAACCTTGAGTGGACACCAGAGGGCTCGTAAATATTAATATTTTTTAATTACGTTGGGTTTCTATTCCGTAAATTGTATCTATGCATAATGTAACTATCTGGGTTTAAATACGTAAGGTAAAAAATAAGTTATTTGTTATCGAACTTATAAGCTTGTTATTACGTTACTAATAAATAATAATTATGATTAATATTCACGTATACGAAATGAAAATTAAAATACATAAATATTTTAAGCTGAAGTTGTTTATGTAATAAAAGTGTATGCAATTTTGGTTCTATCATAATATTGATAATCATTGATAATTTTGAATAACAGTACAAGTTTTAATTGCTTTAATTAGTTAAGACTAAAAAAAAAAGTAGTACACATGTTGTGTATAATAGGAAAAAATAAACATACCTGCCGACAAGATTTTTTTATTCAGATTTTTAAATAATATTCGATTTTATATATAAAAGTATTGGTTTTTAATCACTTCCTTTTGAAATTTTTAATTTTTTCTATAAGGAGTATAACTTTTATTTTAGTTGAAATCCCTTATGTTAAAGGCATGTAACAATTTTATAGAAGTATTCCAGAACGAAAACAGAACGTAAGTAACTGACTATTGGCACAATTTATATACAAAATTCACTACTATATTTACATCAGGTATCTTTGGAATACCTTCTCAATACTGACCTTACATAGCGCAGTCCCTAAGCAACCAACAGTGCTTTGAATAATTCAGGCTCACTGCAAGGTGTTTGCGGTCAGGTATCGCTCTGTGGGGAGCTCTTCATAAAAACTGTGTTTATAACGAGGTTACTCAAAACTTTTGTGTTGAACCAATGTGAGAACAATTTTTTTTTATTTAAGGTACTAAACTCCAGTGAAATCATTGCAGCCTGGACATCTGTAACGTCATATAGGTTTTACCTGAAACCGATCTCTGATACGTTACTACTCTTTAGGACTGACATTCATTGTCATCGTCAACCCATTACTGTCCCACTGCTGGGCACGGGTCTCCTTTTAGAGTAAGAGGGGTTAGTCCACCGCGCTGGCCAAGTGCGTATTGGTAGATTTCACACACTTTTTTGAGAGCTTCATTTTTTTTACTGACATTGCCATCTCGTATCTCTCATCTAAGTCATTTAGTAAGATACCCTTCCACTGTAACACAAGGACTATTTTAGTCTAGATATAGGTGTGGCGTTAGTAATTAAAGTATACTGCTTCACTTTTTTATAATGTCGAAGTAGACAATGAATTTGCAGTCCACCTGATGGTAAGTAACTATTGCCGGAACCTAAAACAGGATGAATGTTCTACGTCAGTTCGGTTACAGATGCTACCACTGAGGACCAAGTTAGAATTCCTCAGATAAGTACGTATGCCTTTCTTACCACACACGTCAAATCAGAACACTGTTGTAAATATTTTACGTTAGTATAGCGGTGGTGCCGTCAGAGTCGAACTACCAAATATTTTACCGCCCTGATCTTTCAAGTAACTCATAATCTATTAAAAACGTCGTTTTTTTGTTTGAGGCTATTCTTTCGCACACATAATTATTATATCGTCGTCGACAAGTATTTTTTCATTCCAAGGATGGTTACATGAAAAATTTTAATAGAAATGTTAAGTAGAAAACCTTGTTAGCCGGAATGAATCCAACGTTATATTCGATGCAATATGTTACCTTAATACTGTTTCTATATAATAGTTTCTGCTCTAATTCTCCAACGACTTCCATCCGACCTATCCATTTATTTCACAATATTTTATATTTTAATATTTGTACTGGTTTGAAATAGAAATAACGGCATACTTCGATTTGATATTTAGCCTACCGATAATTCGTAATACGGATTAGTCTTTCATTCGTTTGTAAAATATAAGCTCCCTCCACATGCACCGTATAAAATAAATCTTACACTCCCTCACTCACGCATGCGTCCAGGCATGTGCACAAAACTTACAGACACACATGCACGTATACACGCACGAACACACACACATACTTAGTGTATTATTTTATACTTTGTCTGTCTGTCTCATAAATATATGTTTAAAGTTCCGGAACAGTAGAGCATTTACTAGATTTTTTTGAATCTCCTTTACTTATGTAGAAAGTAATTATTTTTATTGGCAATTACAGCGTTCCGTTAGCGATAACGCAGTAATTAAGAAAGGTATTAAAATTAAGGTCGGCTTACACAATGTAGTCCAGTCCTCAAAATGAACTGAATTTTTTTTTTGAGTGTTTTATTACAACTAACTCCTTTGCTATCAGTCCTTTTTTATCTGGTGATTTTATAGATTTCCATAACAATAATGACAAAGTCAACCTTCAAATAATTTATTAGTAACAATACATTAAAATACCGTTATTGACAAAGATTGATCACTCTGCGCCTAAAAACCGTTATTCTTATAAGAAGTTTGTAATACCTTAACAATATTCAAAAAAGTTTTGATCCGCTGAAACATCATCAGCCTAGAAAGGCGGGATTTACCTACGTAACAGAGCCTTAATACAAAATTGGATTTCGTGGTCCATTAATTTTCAATTTGCGTGATTGCAATTTTCGAGGTTTGCTCCTTCCAAGTCGTCTGGAACTACCGTCCCCGGGAAAATAAGAACAAGGCACAGAGATGAGATTGAAATGAATGTTAAATCCCTTCTCTCCATATAAAAATGTACCCAGACGCCACTTCGTTCGTGGGGATTACTTGAGGGACACAAGCGCAGCATTAACGATAAATTATTTTTCAATTACGTAGTGAATATAAAATGTTAAATTGAAGCTAATAAAAAATGATAAAAGCGCCTTTTCCTGTTTAGTTCTACACTAGAATTCGTTGCGTTATATCACACACAAAACAAGTACTGAAACACCCAGACCCATACATTTGATCCATAAACCATCAATTTACTGTTCAAGGGTAGGAGTACTCACATGTTACTTAAGGTTGATTACAAATGTCCATGGGCAGCAGTGACCAGTAACTTCAGTTGAACTAGATGCTCCTTTGCTACGTGTATGTTATAAAGCTGGGGACTCTCAGAACTCTGAACTTTACGCACGGCAGATACACTGGTGACTACCCTATCCCACGTATGTGCAACACATGAAACCATGAAATGTTTAAAAAGTACATAATAGTAAGCATACATTGCGAGCGCATAAAGAGAGAATCCCTATTTGTTTTGAGATAAAAGTCAACATCGTATTATTGTATTGTTTACTCGTTTAATTAATTAAAGTATTAATTTATTACATGAAATTATTTAACTTCTGCTGCACGATAATTCGTAAATATGAACAAAGGTAACGTTTCAGCGTATTGAACGCGTTCAGTTCGATAGTAACGTAAATTTTATCTTTTTATTTTAATTTGCAAAGCTTAAATTTTATGCGGAGTTTCGCTAATATTTAGTTAATGAAGCTAACATTAAAATTAACGGAAACTTTTTAAAATATACATTCCAAAGACCATGCTGCGATCAATTAGAGTCCTCTATACCGAATACTTTAAGCAAATTGTTAAAAATATATATATAAATGTTTTTAAGCTACGCGTAATCAATTATTATTTTGAATCATTATATATATGAATTATAATATCATTCTTTATCTTGATAAAAGGCGGGGGAATGTGTAGTTCTTAAATGTGATAAACACTTTTGGTAATCTTTATTTTATCGTTACAAGCTCATATGTACGTGATATCAAATTGTGCAACTGAATTTTAAACCAGTTAACCACAACTGACATTTTGCATATACGTTTTTTAAATAGTGTATCAACATTGTCTTGGTATGACCTCATAAAACGACATTTACAATGAAAAAGGTGATTTTACACACATACAAAATAAAAATTTAAATATTACTTAGATAAGATGCTGACACCAATATGTCGAAATGCGTCCGGTGAGGTCGTTTCTATTGCCGTGCCGATGTCGTCTCGTCTCAGTAAAAGGCCCAACAACAAACGAAACAGAGACGGATTGCATTTAGTTCAATACATTTCAGGCTAAATTAATCACGTTTAATTTGGCCGCTTGAGAATTTATGTTTTTTTCCCTATTACTGCAGCGTCAATGTACTTATGTTCCAAGCCATTTGTTGGAAGGACGTTTAAATGGCGAAAACACGTGACAAGAAAACAGAAACGTCACATTAAGCTTACTTTATGCCCGCCAATGTTCCGGCTTGTACTGTGCGCAGATTAAAAGATAATATTTATGACTTGTGTAAAAATTACGCAACTTGCTCTCGTTAGCAACTTTTTAATGTGGAGCTGGAGTTTTTGGGATTCAGTTAAAGTTGCCCTCGACCGTTATGGTTGCGTTTTATGCAAAATATTTTTTACGTAGTTATTAATAATTAATGCTTCTGAGGAGCGGGTGCGCTCTGTAACATTTTTGCTCCGTATCGCAAAGCATTTTATAAGACATACCATATGCATGCGTAGTCTATGCATCTAATGTTTTTATTTTTTATTTATTTATACGATGGAGTAGCAAACGAGCATGCAGTCCACCTGATGGTAAGTGGCAACTGCCGCCCATGG
>DWRA01004971.1:0-10319 GCA_018250295.1 Spathilepia clonius
TCCCCTTTTAGTCGCCTCTTACGACAGGCAGGGGATACCGTAGCCCTATTCTCCTCCCGGAACTACAGGGACAACATCAAATATTGTCTATAGTAGATGACTCGCGTGGATATAGGAAAATAGAGGTCAAGTTCACTTTGACTTTGTATTTGTCTTGAGAAATGTTTTTTAATCTCACGATCTATGTACCAGCCTCCATCTTGCAGAATGCGTACATCAACCTTAGATCAAGGATATTAGAGTTATCTTCAGAAGACATCTTATTTGGCAAAACGACCGCCTTATGTTCCCTCGGGAAATATGAGAATAAGACAAATGGGACGCTTCGGGTCAGATTTTCAGGGTTATTTTGGGAGTTTATGAAAAATGTCCTCGCTGGATAGCTTAATAGACCGTGGAGGGACCCCTTATCAAGACTAGGGTACTATATCTGGGTTATTTTTAAGAAAATAGGTTTCGTTAGTTTTTATTGGGCACTACATTTTTATAGGAAGCCTAGACGTTAAATAGATTTGATCGTGTTCATCAATTTAAAAATCCTTAAGCTTTTTTTAAGTCAACTGCTAAATGTAAGACTAAGTTGGAATGCTTTATTTATGGTAGTATGTTACTTTTCATGTTTTTCAAAGTAGATTACAATAGCGTCTCAGTAATGCTGCAAGTTCGAAATAAGTACGACGTTAATACATCTGTATTGAACTACGTACTACAAGTTAACTCCAAGGATCTCTTAAAAATGTTAATTATAACATGTAATGATGATAGGATTTGTTATCGGCTTTAAACAGATCTTGTTAGACGTGCTGACAGCGGATATGGAGTTTCATGCGCCGCTTTTTCTTCATAGCGAAACATTCCGAAGCTGTTTGTTTACGTTCAAAAAGCTTTCCGTGTATACAAAACAATTTCGAGATAATTCATTCAAAGTTAAAAATAATAAAATATATAATTCATTCAAAGTTGACGTATTATATATCAACTTTGAATGAATTATTTCGAAATTGTTTTCTTCTACAGGTGAGTAATATTAGGATACGTGACTACGTCACTTTAATGTAGCGCGCTATATAGGGGATATAGTATGATTTTAACTATATCAAGCTATAAGTGCACATCACCGGGCTAGTAGATTGCAGCAAAATTTTACTATTTTTTTTAGACGCTTTCTACACTCACAGCCCCTAGGATTCAATGTGTCGTGGGTGCCATGGACACACAAAGACGAGTACACAAACACCCAGACCCAGAACAGTAACCAAAACTCATCATTCAGGTGTCAAACTTGTATAGTGACCGCTCCGCCACGCGGGTCGTTACCTACGGTGTGCAATGTAGTCAGTTTATTAAAAGAAATAAAATAAATGTAAACAATATCACAGGGCGTGTACTTACGGAAGGGAGAGACTCGTAGGAGTATAAAATATTCCAGAATATTATAGGTTGCAAGTTAGGGAAGAAAAATTGTTCGAGTTATTAGTTACTTCAGCCCTCGGAACACCTGTGTTGACGCTCGGGAAAACGGATTAATAATATTTTTCCTCTCTGTGTATGTAAAGTGTGTTAGGATTTCATCATTGTAAGATGGTACAGCTGTTTATGTCCAATAATCTGTATCGAAGCGGTGAGGTGATATTCTCGTTTTCCCCCAATTATTGAACGAATCCGCGACCAGCAAAAGGAAAAAGTATTGCAGCCAAAATAATGGTACAAAATGGTGCTCAGATACTCCTATTTAGTATGGTTGATTATTATAGATATCTATGCAGTATGTAAATAACAGGCTTTTTTCTCATATGCTACATCATTTCAATAAAAAAGTAATAAAGTGCAATTTAAATAATCGATATATTTGATCGAGTTTTATTGCAAGTTTATTCACAAGTTTACGCAGACTAAATTTGTCATCAAAAGCTATGACAACATAATCAAGAAAAAGTGAATTAAAACGACATAAAAACAATTTACTGAGATTGAATCAAGGAGGACTATCTGATTAATACAAAAACGAACGACTCAGTTATTCAGTATGTTTCATTGCGGATTTCCTTCTTCCAAAAAGATTCAGCAAGTGAAATATATGGCGGAAGCCCGTTTATCACTGTAGATGCTTATCGATACGGAAAATAGTATGTGGATGAGGCTTAAGGAACTTGTATTATGTATAACGAATTTCTAATAGATGCAGACAAACTATAGTGTAATATATTAGTGACCAATTACATGCAAATAAGCAAAGATGATATTGAAAGATACGAAGATGAGGAAAACGGTCTGAAGAAACAAGAGAATATCCAAGCAAAGAATAGAGAATCAATTAAGAATCGTATATATTTGGAATTGGAATTCTATGTATCTCTATAAATGTTGACAAGTAAGAACATAAAATGTATCTTTTAATGCTATTGCATTGTTACACAAGGTTTAGGTAACAGTCTACCGCGCTGACCAAAACTGTTTGGCAGAATTCACACATCCTCGATAACTTTTTAAGAACTTTCATGGATTTGAAACTCATTATATTTACCTTGGCCAGTGAAAGTTATTTTCTAACGCACATAACTTTAATAAAACAGATCTACGTATCAGGTATTCGAGTCTCAGTCCCCTCAATTGAAAAGCTAAGTTTCTAATCACTAAGCTTTCACTGCTTTCAATGGGCTATCATCATCGCTTGTAACAAAGTCATCACACAGTCAAAACCTATTCAGAAAAACGATTGAATCCAATGATTTAGAATTTTGTGATTCAACGTGTATCAAGTGTTATCTGCCTTTAGGGGAGATAACGCCCTTTGATAACGAGCTGTTACATTTTCATTGGATTTGGGGATGAACTGTTTGATTTATTTTACCCTCCCTGATTGCTTAGAAGTCTCTTTTAGTTTTATAACACTCATTTTTATGTTCTTTATTGATCACATTTTTAGAAATGTGCAGTTTTAGTATAGGCGCTTGATGTATATTTTATTAAACGTTATATAACACAAATAAACATAATAAATTAAGGAAATGCGTGAAGGACGGAATTATAAATCTTTCTGATATAAATATCAAAAACATATTAACCTAAATTACTTCAGAAAAAAATAATGAATTCATTCTTAAGCAGATCTTTATTACTTTATTGTTTATAATTTTACTGCAAAAAAATTAACGTAAATAAATCCTACCACTAATTACTTTTATCTCACTGGATTTAGTATACTTACTGATATAGATTTTTTTCATTCTAAATGAAATACATAAAACATTTAATAGAAAAGAAAAACCATCTTTAAAAGATATTTCAAAGTAAAATTATTTAATATAATCTTCGTCCCTTATACATAGTTTTGAAGCGGCGCTTTGAATATTATCTTCACTCTTAAGTCTTCAAACTTAATTAAAGTATCTATCTTTTCTTAAGCTGCTTAAATAACAAATTTAAATTCAATATTTTCCTGATACCCAATTCATATTCAGAAAAACTATGTATTTTTAATATGTATACCCAAAATCTACCAAAAGGTACTCACAACTTGTTTCAGCCAGTCCTTTTCCTCTGAAATTCGTTGCAAATGTACCGTGAACTTTCTTACCGTAAGCCTCTATATAATATTCTCTTGGAGAAATTTCTGAGGCATTATACAAGAGCCTGTAGCAGTAAAATTCTATGTCGGGTTGAAATATATATATTTTGGGCTTTACGATGTGAATTGGTCAATCGTAATTGATAAGGGTAATGTGGTCTGGGTAAGAAAGGTCCGGGGTAAATTGTAATATATTGTAAATCAAAAATCAAGAACGATTTGCTTTAATGTGACGCTGAACAAGATGAAATTTATTTGAGGAATGAAACAAAACAAAAAAGGAATTTGTTGTTAGATGTGACCAGCTTGTTTAATTTTAATCGAATATTTGTGGGCAATGATAGTTCAACGGTTTAAATTTGGACATAATGACAACCTGGTGTTAATTGGCTTCTGCCACCCAAGGACATCTGGGACCAACCAAAGCTGATCTCAGATTCGTTGCCTCTCTTAAAGACGATGCTCGCCTAGTAGGTAAATTCGCCGTTAATGAAATATATCCCAATTTTCAATATTTAATGCTTGCAATTTGGTAGCTACAATGTAGAACAGAGCATTTTTAGGTCACTACTTTGTTACATTATAATTCATAGGATAATCCTGTATCTGATTTGTTTTATGGCGACCTCTCGCCGAATTGGAATCATAAAATATCTGAATTTAAGGACTGAAGTGGCAGTAAAACTGGGTTGCTTAAGGTTTTTGTTATCACTTCTAATAACTATATTTCGATTCCAGAAAGTTGTAAATAGATTCTCACACAATGCATTTGTTGTGACCTACGTGGCTTGTATTATATAAGAAAGTTTTGTCTAACCCCATATATCTCTTAATATATAATATACAATAAATTAAAGATATATTAATTTATTGTTAGTTGCACCCTGCTACTCGTATTTCCTCGCTTTTATGAAACGTAACGTGACCTGCAAATTTTATGTACCCTGCGCGGCAGATTTCATATGCCAAAATTTTTCAATGATGTTATAAATACCGTATATACCACCATATTATACATTTAATAAATTTCTGTTATTTGACGTTACAATCAGAGACTTCAATTTTACGTTATTACATTTAATTAAACTTTAATTTAATCATATCTTAAGACTATTTTATGTAATTGAAACTCGATAGTTGTGTCGTTCAAGAATTGATGGTATATTTTGGTTCAATTTTGATAAATATGGCTTTTAAGTTTCAGATAGTTCTAGTACGATTATAATTAATTGAATGTTTTATTTGGCAAACTCGATATTAGCAAAATATACTTACGCCTGTTTTATAATATTAAAATATCAAACAGGCTTGCAGAATGCAAAGTTGCTAGCACTCACTGTTTCCGATATAAACTTGAATATAGGATTTAAAATTCGACCTGAGGTCTATCACAGATGTTTTGCTGACCCGAAAGACACAAGTTGTGGCGAATCTTGCTAATGTTTCTGTCTTGTCATAAAAACCATTATACAGAAGCTTAGTGATAATGTCGCCCAATCGAACTATGAAAGGTTCTACCAAAATACCTTTGAAATAAATTGCATATTCTAGAAGTTGCACCTACTGAAATCGTAAATTACTTGGTCCAATTTAATATTTAACTTTATTGTTACTCTATGTCACTCCTAGTTTAGTTTATAGAAATATACTGGGAATTGAGAATACGGAACGCATTCTTCTTTAAAGGTAGTTGCAAATGTCACAAATAGTTGATATTATTGTTAAGTTCTTTATTTTAAGGACTATTGTAATATTTCTAATAATTATTTCTCTATTAGGAACCTCTACTACATAAAAAAACTAAAGAAAAGAATTTCTTCATCAAAATAGCATTTCTTAAAGTATTAGTAAAAATTTCAGCTGAAATATAAATAATGATAAAATGGCGACTCTTTAAAACTAAGTTATAATAGTGAAGTAAAGAGTTTCAAGCTTTGGAAGACAAAAATTACAAGATGTTACAAATTATACGCAAGAAATCTGGCTTTATTGCGATAACGAGTTAAAATGTACCAAAAAAGTATTTGGTATTCAACTCAATGCTCCGTTCGGGCTAGACGCTAAAACTCCGAATTACTTGGCAAAGTCCTTCGATAAATTCTCGCGCAACGGTTCAGAGTATTTCATAAGGAAAATTGTAAATACATTCAGCTAAAGTAGGGTTGGCAACTGTTACACTAAAATAGAGCCTAAAAATAAGAATATTTTGAAAAATAATAAAAATTCCGTTGCATTTGACAGCATAACATTCGTTTATTTAAGAAACAACTATTAAATTATGTGTAATTGAATATGTTTACAAATTGTTACGGTTATAAAAATACGAACGGAATGAACATTTGCACTTTGTAAGAAAACCAAGGTGAACATCCGTAACCATTACCGGTGTTTCGCAGGGTAAACAACTTGGGTCATTTTTAATTACTTTTGGAATTGCGTTCTTATCTTATGCAGTTATCTTGGATTCCAAGCCATTTAGCATACCGGAAAAGACAAAATGGAATTTTGTGTTATTTCAAGCAAAACAAAGGAGAAAATTCTTCATTCGTTCAAAACAATGTTACGGCCCTATCAAAGCGATTCAAGCAACTTGTTCTGTAATCTGGAGAGTTCAGGGCGTGCGAAATCGCCATATTTACTTAAACTCAGTATTTTCGTGTTACCAGTTGATATTCAAAATGTAGCAATACGATTTCATTTGCAATTAGAGTTTCCATCTCCCAGTAATAAATTTTTATTATTTACAATTTTCGTGGACAATGAAGATAGATTCACAATAGGTATATGAAATTAGATTGATGTATTTAATTGATCGGTGGATTTTGAGTATCAGAAAGTGTTTTATGGTAAAGTTAGTATAGTTATTGCATCATGTAAGCCAAATAAATCTAATTTAAATTTATTTTGATCAAAATCTAATAATTATGGGATGTTCCAATGAGTCCCTTTCATTGTAAAGTATACGTGTAAGTATAAGTGTAAGTATATAAAGAATGTTTACCCAAAATGTAATTACGTTATAACATAAAAATATTTTTGCTTTATACATCCAAAAATATCATGTGCAAAGGTTTTTGTTTGTCATAATCCAGATCATAAGCCTCCAGAGGGAAGATTTAGCCGTAAACATGATGGCGCCCTTAAATCTACTTTTTCAAGACGAGGTAACTTGGTAAGTCGCGGGTGTTGATTTTTATAAAAGGGACGCACACCTGACGGCTATAAGTCAGATATAACGCGTGTAATTTCTTTGGAAGTTGACAAAGCTTTGCTTTTCGGAGATTATCTTTCGCAGTGACGTCGTTTTTTGGATTTATCCTAAACGTCGATTTGGGTCTGTGGGTTAATATTTGGTTATATTTACCTTTTAAGAATATTGGTTTGATTAATGCCATAATAGCATGATTAGAGAAAGTTTATCGTTTATTAGATTTATTTATTTTTGAATGTTTATTGTATTTCACTTTATCTTTATTCTTGTTATTTTTTATCTTATCGAATATCTTCAATACATTCGAACACTAAAATAGAACACATATATATTGTACACCTTTGATAGTACTTGGAAAATTACAGATTTTCAGGCTGACTGGCTTAAAGGTAATAAGAAAAAATATATTCTAAAACCCACAGAGAAACTTAAATTATTTTTGCGCATTTCTTCTGAAAATATTTAAGTAAATAAAGTCATACATGCTTACTTGTTACCTAGGTGACTCATATCTCGTCTCAATTTCATAAAGGAAAGATAAAGATGAAATGTGACAACTCATCATAAAACCGTTTTACACAATAAAAATCCTCAAAGCCGAATTCGTACCACAATACGCTGAGTTAGTCAAAATATGCTCAGTAAACGCTTGCAAATAATAGGCGTGGGGTCGCCTTTGATATTATTTTCGGGTATATCGCTTCGCAAATGAGATAAAGGCTTTGGTCTGAGCCAGAGAAAGGGATTATTTTATTATCCTCATGAAATTTTCCGCGGCTCCCGAACTGATGAGAGATGAAAATTGTATGCTCTGGTGCGTTTTGTTTCGACCACACGTTCTGGAAGGGTTTATCTAGCGCTAGATTCAACGTCTGAAGCCCTTTTGATACGCTATCAAAGAACGTCTTTGTAACTTCAATGAAGAGTACAGTATTTAACATGGCAAGATTTGGCTGCCTCTTGTTGTAATTATTCTTAGTATATTGAGAATTAAAAATCCAAAATTTTGTTCAGTACGATTCAGTTTGAAATATTTTAGCTTTAATAGTACAGGATTATTGACTTTCGAAAGTCTTGTGCCTTTTTATATTATAGAAGTAGTAAAGGATCCAGCTAATGATAAGTGGCTACTGCTGCTCATTAACGCTTGTATGCACCCTTAGATAAGAGTGTTACTTAAGGTCGGCTACAGATGGCCGGAGGTCTAAGTAGCATCGCCCCTTGTAAGTATGTTTCCACTTTCAGACTCGTCAGATCAGACCACAACAAAGCTTAACACTACTGTTACTATCACTGACGGTGTTATCTTCGGAGTTAAACCACAAAGGTTTCTAACTTAATACAAAATAATATATGTTGAAAATAATCTATATTTTGGATCAATAGCGAAGGAAAACATCCGGAAAATACATAATTTTTTTTCTGTAAGATCTCGTATGTCCAGTTTGTAAAGAATTTTTTATTAAATGTTAAACTACCTTCCCGATGAGCTAGAAGCTTGAAATCGTACAATAAATGTAATTCAGATTCTTGCGATAAATGATAATGATGTAAAAAAATCTGCGAATTTTTACTTTCTCAATAACAAGAAGCGTAAAATAATTATACAATTTTTTTTTTTTTATTACATTACATTTTTATAATGATGATGATAGCATAATGATGCAAAATGAGTAGAGAGGCAATCAAGAAAGATGACTTTCATATCAATTACTTGAAATATACTATAATTTTTAGATTAAAAAAAAAACAATAAATACGTACTTACGGTCATTTGTTCCTTAATACATTTGCAATCCCGTTAATTTAAATAATCGATCACTCATTATCAACTAGTAATATTTTATGTTTACTTAACACTGCTATTAGACTTTTAATAGAAGTTCTACTTTAATCAGACTTTTCCATCAAAAATCGTATCGCACATTTGGGAGTATGATTGCCACTACAGTAGGGTTCACAGTCGCTTGGCAATCCTTGAATCGCTTTGACATTCAATGGTATTGATTTCTAACAACGTTGGTGTTCGAGTTATGTACCGTCGGAGTAATAAATTACGATTAGCATTTTTCAGATAATAAACGTGATTAACTGGATAATATTTTTGTAAACGCAAATTTTTTGGTTAGTGAACTTTGTATGTCATAAGTACAAAACATAGTATGCACTGTCCGTTTTCTATAAAGTGGTTTGTCACTTAGTCACTACTGTTTAGAAAAGTATGGTGAGCCTCTGGCGTCTGATTTTCTAAAGTGGTAGAACCCTTTGTGGTTCGACTCCGGCGGCACCACCGCCACATCTATCTCTGCCGTAACAGCAGTGTTAAGCGCTGCTGTCTTCTGGTTTGAAGGTTGCGGTAAGGGAGATAAACATAACGAGTCATCCAACTTAATCCTCAGGGGTAGCAACGCATCTGTGATCGACTTTAGTTGGGATTCTAGTCTCATCTGGGGTGGATCACAAATGTCCATGGGTGGCAGTTGCCACTTACCATCAGGTGGACTGCATGTTCGTTTGTTTCTCCAGCATATAAAAAAGGAGTAAGTTTAGCTCGCTATAATATTTCATGCGGACGTAATAAACTTAAATAGTATTGAGTGCCCACCTTTAAAACGTTCTAGAAATTATGTCAACTATATATCGATATGTACATTATTATTGACGTAATTTTGAACTTGATTTTTAATACAATAAACTGTAAAGGCTTCATAACTTACTAGATATATCAAACAAATAATGTTACCAACAAGAGCTCACATAGTTTAGTATCCAATAAAGTCTTTATATTTTATAGTACGACAGCATACAACGGTAAAAGACGCATCAGTATCCACGGCCGTACGCATTTACGAGCCGGCAGATGGTCGCAGCGAACCATCAATGGAGCGGTTGTTAAACATTACGGTTGTAGTGAGCATCAATTAAGGCGCAGGCAATTTCCATTCATACCGCCATTGGATTGATACTAAACGCGAGTTACGCGATACTGAGTCTAGTGGCGTGGTTGGTTCTAAGTTCTTATTGTTTGAACCTGGTCTACGCTTTATGCACGAAATCCGTAAACATGCGAAATTTACTCCGGCATTTTTTTTGTTAAATAATGATTTTTTAATATTCTTAATATTTAGCAATAGAGCATGCTGTCAACCTGATGGTGAGCGGCCAATGCCGTTTACGGACCACTATAATTTAATGCCAGATAGTTATGTTGCTAGGTTAATGCTCCTGAGGACTAAGTTGGAACTGACTGGAAGACCTTCGAGCTTGTAGCCCACATCTTTGGACGCCTATTTTTAGTCACCTCTTACGATAGACAAATGATGCCATAGCTCTATCCTTGTCCCGAAACTACAGGGACAAAAGGTACCTTGGCATACACAACACTTTGTTATTTTCCACCATGACGACCCGCGAGGCGGAGCGGTCACCATACCAGTCTGACACGCAGTGGGTTCCGGTTTCAATCCCCGGTCAGACAGATATCTGAATAATGAATTTAGATTTCTGTTCTGGGTCTGGGTGTTTGTGTATTCGTCTTTG
>DWRA01004972.1:0-10318 GCA_018250295.1 Spathilepia clonius
AACTACTAATCTCTTTATTTCGGGCTGGAAGCTGTATAGAACAAAAAAGTGCGATGGTACCAAAAATGTTTAACTTATGGTTTGAAATTGACACTAGACATAAGAATTTGACAACTGATTAACTGACAATGGCATCCATCATTTTCATTCCGTTATTAAGGCTTCTGCTAGTAACAACTGCATAACCTTTAAAATTTATGCTCGTAATGAAGGTTTGATATTATTCTTTATTTGAACGGATAATCTGATTTTAATTAAGATGAAAAATATATATCAAGTCAGACATTGTGCGAGATTTATCAAAAGGAGAAGAGTTGTTGTTACTGGCCTTGGAGTTGTATCTCCTTTAGGAAGAGGCACAGAGTCAGTTTGGCAAAATCTTTTGAGAGGCGATTGCGGGATAGTTCGACTGCAAGGGGATGAGTATTCAAAACTGCCCTGTAAGATTGCAGGGCTTATACCTACAGAGAATGATACTGTTTTGATCAACGCATTATCCAAAACAAACTTAAAATCAATGGCGCCGGCTACGTGCTTGGCACTAGTAGCGACGTCGGAAGCTTTAGCTGATGCCAAATGGTTACCCACATCAGACACAGAAAAGGAAGCTACTGGGGTCGCATTAGGCATGGGAATGATCGATTTAAAAGATGTATGTGATACAAATAGTGCATTAAATGTAGGTTACAATAAAGTAAGCCCATTTTTTGTACCCAGAATTTTACCAAATATGGCAGCCGGTCATATAAGTATCAAGCATGGTTTTAGGGGACCAAATCATTCTGTCTCCACTGCATGCGCCACTGGTGCACACTCCATTGGTGATGCTTTCAGATTTATTAGAAATGGTGACGCCGATGTAATGGTTTGTGGTGGCGCTGAAGCTTGTATTAGTCCACTCGCAATAGCTGGGTTTTGTCGATTGCGAGCCTTAAGCACATCTTTTAATGATGAACCAACTAAAGCATCTAGACCCTTTGACAAATTACGGGAAGGTTTTGTAATGGGTGAAGGTGCTGCAGTTCTGGTGCTGGAGGAATATGAACATGCACTTCAAAGAAATGCTAAAATGTATGCAGAAATTTTAGGCTATGGCTTATCAGGAGATGCTTCTCATATAACATCTCCTAGAGAGGATGGCAGTGGAGCCATTCTATCAATGAGTCGAGCATTACGTGATGGTAACATAGACAAACAAGAAATAACCTACATAAATGCACATGCCACCTCAACTCCTGTGGGAGATGGTGTAGAGTCAACTGCGATAAAGAATCTTTTCGAAGCTCACAGTAATAATGTTTTCATTTCTTCAACAAAGGGGGCTCATGGCCATTTATTAGGGGCTGCAGGTAATTTGGAGGCAGTTTTCACCATATTAGGTTGTCACCACGGAGTTATGCCACCAACAATAAATTTAGATGATCCGATTGATGACAGCAATTATGTTTCAAAGATGCCTAAAAAATGGGAAGTCGAAAAAAGAGTTGCATTAAAAAATTCCTTTGGTTTTGGTGGCACAAATGCAACTTTATGTATTGGTCAAATTTAAATCGGCTCACTCAATCTCTATTTAATTAATATGTAAATAAGGATAAGATAAATAAAAGAGGTTTTCTATAAATCAAAATGCTATTGTCATTGCATTATAGTATATTTAAAACTGAGTTACAAATGTTTCGACTCTTTATAACAATGGCTAAACCGCCAGGGTATGTCCCAGTCATGCTGATTCAAGCTTCTTAATAAAGAGCAAAAATTAATCCATTGTGTACCACATAGTATTGATTCACATAAAGCATTGAAATAAAATAATTTGATCAAAAATGCTACTATATTTCATTACAAAGCTCTCTAATATTTTATATAGTAAATATTTGTTAAATGCTGGTTTTATCCAGTCAATTAATGAATAATATCATAAAACAGTTGGAATCATTCAAACTTGCACTTTATTATTACATCTTAAGATTATTGGTTGCTTGTAATTACATAAATCGTGTCTACACTATAAGCACCCAAGAACTGCAACAAGTTAAAAAAAATCTGTATTCAATAATACTTGGATGCAGTATTTCTACAAAACATGATTGTCAACATGAAGAATATTTCTTGAAGTTATCAAAATTTACACGAGGAATCGCCATGGAACACAGACTAGTAAAATTTCAACTCTTGATATGAATATATGTATAGTTTATAATATACTGAGATGCATAAAATAACATGCATTTAAGGTCTTTGCACAGAACTATATCAATTCTATTGTTATACAAAATACCGTAGTGCAAACATTGGACATACATATAAGATAGCTAAGTGACCTCACAGACATGCTACTTTTAGCATCAGATAGATGATTTAGCTGGTTTATAGAAGGTGGGTGCAATTATTAGACGCTACATCGTGCTCATGTGTGAGCGCTAGTCGCAAGATGGCAACTTTACTCGAAAAACGCAATCCACTTAAAGCGATCCGTAAAACGTGCGTCTTCGATACCGCGACAAGCAAGTCACCAAAAAGTTGTACAGCTTCGATGCAATTGCCGAAACACGAATCGCCGATGCTTAAAGTAACTAGCCTGTTAAGGCCGTAACACGTGTTCTGCATTTACATCACTATTATAAGATGTTATTATGTACAAAGACCCTTAATATTGCAACTATTAAACCTCTACATAAATACTCAGATTACTGATTGTTGTTTATTGGCACTCAAATATTTTTCTACTGATTAAAAGCGATTATAGGTTTGTGCAACTGTAAAATAAACTGCTATTACATTTTATGAAGTGCAGTTTGAATGTTATGGCAGTTTGAAAACATTACACTGTCGCTTTGTCTGGTTTCTGAGGTACCAGAGGCTGGGGTGTGCTCACACACAACTGAGCAAATTTTTGTCGTAAATTTTGTCTCAGCTCCTGTCTTTTCTCTGTTATATTTCTTCTCGATTTGAATTCCAATACTTCCTCTATAGGAATATAACTGGTGTCTTGCTCTTCGTCTGATGTACAAGTATCCTGTAAGAAAAACCGTATGATTAATCATAATTTATTATTTATATATATTTGCTATAATAATTTTAACACAAGGCAATAGAGTTACTTACCAACATTTCCTGTAAAGAGAGTGTGAATCCAGTACATGACATCTTATCATTTTTGGTCAAGTCTAAACAGTCTCCTCTATCGTGGTTACAGAATCCTTCCGAACAAGCTACTTCTGATCCTTCAGGAGAACTCATAAGAGAAGAGGAACCAGACAAAGTTTCACAACAGCCGCCATTGTTGCCGGATGAATATCCACAGTCTTGAGAATGTTCGTTGGGTGAAAGATTTCCATTTTTAACGCGATTTTTGCCTGACTTTTTAGGCGAACCACCTTTTAATGTAGTGTAGTCTTCTTGGCACGACTGACAGCTGTCCTCGTTCGTTTCTTCATAGCAATTGTTGTATTCCCGCGGCGACAATAAATCCGTAGGTGTGTCTCGTTCCTCTAACAAGCATTCTTCACACTGACATTTTTCTTCTGGCTCCTCTGAATCTGCCTCCTTTTTAACAAAAAATTATAATCTATTATTATTGCTATGACTAAAAAGAGGATTTACACTTGTAAGATCAATAGGACTTGTGTAATTACAGGTGGCTTTGGCAAATAAACAAATAAAAATGTATTGTGGTAGCAGCAAATGACGACACAGTCCACATGATAGTAAGCAGCCACTGCTGTCCACCGACGTCTGTGATCAACCCCAGATAAGATTTAAGCACTACCTGAGGTCGACCACAGATGTATTGCTCTTTCCTAAGGACTAAGTTAGACCGCCTCGAATTTGTATGTCTCGTTTACCACACCCTTCAAAACAGAATACAGTGGCGCTTAATAAAGTGGTTAATAAGAATTTAAGAAGGAATGAAAGTCATTTTACCAGAGGTAAACTACAAGAGGTTCTACCACCTTCAAATGTTAATTAAACTTTTAGTAAAAAGTCTAAACTCAAAATTTATAATCTAAATTCATCATTTGAATATCTGACCATACTGGATCAATACGCCAACTTGAACAGCTCTGTGATTTCAAACTCAACTCTCATTTTTCCAAAAAAAAAAAAAAATTCATCTGGAACCTAAGCTACACAAGTAAACGTCTAACCTGATTTGACAAAGGCTCAATGAGATAGGCCTTTATAATATATTTTAGTTAATTGTAAAAAATGACTGAAGCGTCACAATGTTACCTTACCTTACACTTATTTTCAACAGTTTGCCTTTCCTTCTTCTTGCGGCGTTTTAATTTCTTCTGCTCCTTTCTCTGTTGACGCGAGAGTTCCTCTTGAGTAATTTCGTCATACAGTAATTGCAATTTGGACACGCCGCTTTTTAGTTCTACAGCCGTTTCAAATTTCCGATAGAGCGCCTCCACAGCCACCGCCGCGAGCGTCTGACACGTGCCTTCTTCTTCGCGAAGCCGCAGCGAGATGCGTTGGAGTCGTTCGTAAATACATATCCCAAGGCAAATAAGAACCTAATCAATGAAAATTATTTGAATATAACTCGAAAACTATACTATAATAGGTATGTTAAATTCAGGCAAGCAAACCAACTTTTTATCTCAACAGTGAAACAATAACGTACTAAAGCACTATCGTCCTTGACAATACATACAGATGACCAAGACATAGAACTCCTGCTGATCGATAGACACCAGCCGGTTAGCCTTTTAGCAATTGGAGAATGAGCCTGCCCTCATGTAGTTAATTGTGTTAGGGTGCGAGCCCCAAAATATATTGTTTCGAATTATATGCACAATATATAAATAGAATCATTTCTATAACCTAAGGCAAATGAATACTGTATATTTACCTCCTCCTGTGCAATTTCCAGTGTTTTGGCATGTCTTTCACGATGATTGCCCAACAATTCAGGCTCCGCTCGAGCTATAAGGTGTGCAATATAGTCTGTTTTTGCTTGCAAATGCAAATGTTTATCCATTAAACATCTTCTTATTCCACCGTACAGTGCACCTACATACCCTTTTTCTTTTTGTGGTTCTTTTTCTTCAACTAATAATTGATAAGCCCTTAATACCTGCAATATAACAATAATAAACGAAGTATTTAATAAGATGTAATTAGAGGATTTAAACATTTTTAGTAATTGTTACAAGAAAAATATTTAGAACATTTATATATATAAATTTATGGATTTTCTGCTGTACTTTATGTAAAATCTATATATGTATAATTATAAACAAAATATTACTATAACAAACAACTTTCAGATGTTTTGATTGCATAAAAATTTCTTTAGTGTAGGCTTAAGATAAGTACATATATTCCAAGTCTTATCAACATGATAGATTACAATTACATAATCAATTTACTCTGTCACTGCCATACATAGAAATATTTAACAAATGGACTTGCATGTATATATAAGATTTTTTGATAGTATTACAGTAATCTAAGATACTGGATCTAAATTCTTAGGTTAATTTTATAATGGATTTATAAGGATATTGTCTTTGGAGTTAAAAGCAAACATATTTTAACAACTTAGCTAAAACATTCCTAGATCTAATAACACTAATTAATAGAAGGTTGTCTACCATAATATACATTCGAGACATATTTGAGAATGCCAGAGAATATTTATTCATTATAGGTTTCTTTATTTAAGACAGTTCCTCCAATTACTAAAGCATTTAAAGTGCAAAATACAATAATTTACGCCTCGTACTGAGTGTGAACCTTATATATCAAAGACATAATTCACTCTATCGTATTATTATATCACTGCGTACAATAGGCCTCTCAGTTCTTAGATTTTAAAAATAAGAAAATACAGGTGATGAAAAATGTTACCTTAGTTTTGCAATCTGCACAAAATCTATGTTTCCTCAAGTAGTTGTGGAGTGTGTCGTGTAAAGTATTGAAATTGACAAGGGTGACATGTTCACGGGCGGATGTTCTCATAGCGTCCCATGCCACGCGCCACGCCGCCCGGCCACCCCATCCCCATGCACTCAAGCCTAAACCACAAGTGGATCCGGTGGCACCCCAACCTCTCGCGGTGCCGGCTTCCAATGAATGTAGTGTACACCGCTGTGACTTTTTCCATCTTGGCTGGCTTAGAATTAAACATTCAATGCCTGTGCTGAAATAATAATCAATATTGTTAGTTTAAAGTGTTAAAATAGAAATTACACATAAAAATACTTAAAAACGGGTTTAAAATGGGCTTGGAAAATTAAATTTACATTGATGCAATGTACCAAAAGATGGGGATGAGAATTGTCAAGAGCAATTAGGGTGATAACATTGGTGAGGAACAGCAGAGAATAGCATTATAAGCCTAATAATAATGTTAACAACCTATCTATAATTAGACTAAGCATTCTGCCTTGTTGTATTTTTATTAATTTCCCAAAAGCACCCCCTGCCTATGTATATAAGCAATTAACATACTTGGAAAACATTATGTACAATTGTGTTACGAAGAGAAGTAATGTACAATAGATGCATGACTACACTGACAACAGCATCGAACAAGCAGTATCTCAGGTTAGGTTCAAATTATGTCTAGCATGAATACTTTCTAAAATAGCCATTTGTAAGGGTAGTAACTGTTATGTTGACTGCCAAAGAAACACAAGTATTTTGAAGCAGTATTTTAGATTATTTTCAAAGTTTGCTGAATTACTATTACTACCTTATTCAATGTAGGTACTGGGCAATATATAAAAAAAAATGGATTTATGGTTTGTTACTTTGTAAAGATTTATAATATTAACATATAGCCTGGTTTTTGAATTAAATTGAAGCTAATGTAATCGTCAACCTATTACTGACCCACTGCTGGGCACGGGTCTCCTCTCAGAATGAGAGGGGTTAGAAAATAGTCCACCATGCTGGCCAAGTGAGAATTGGTAGACTTCACACACTTTTTGAGGACTTTTTTTTTCAAAGATCTCTCAAGTGTGCAGGTTTCCTCACGATGTTTTCCTTTACCGTTATAGCAAGTGGTAATAAATTTATAATACGCACATAACTTAATAGAAAAATCGGAGGTGGAACCTGGGGTTTGAACCTCGGACCCCTCGACTGAGAGGCCATGATTCAACCACTAAGCTATCACTGCTATTCACTGCTGCTAATAAATAGAATATAATTTAAATTCGGCTCGGAGAACCACCACAATACCTCTATACGTCTTATAACAACAGTGTTAAACGCTGTTGTATCCTATTTCGAAGGGCACGATAAGGGAGACAAAATCATCCTAAGCGTTCCAACTTAGTCCTCGGGGTTAGCAACACAGTTGATTACAGATGTCCATGGGCGGCAGTAGTCACTTACCGTCAGGTGGTCTACAAGTACGTTTAATACTTCTATAATATAAAAATATATGCAAAGGCATAAAAACTGTCATTGCGATATAATTTTCACATGAAAGATCCTAAATGTGTAATATATATTCATTAGAAAACAACTATGCAACAGCGTTAAAGAGAATGCTAAATATTCTTCTTGTTCATTCTTTTTACCGATTACGTGGAAGGTAAACTTCCCTTTGTGGCATTCCGGTATACTGTGATATTCCTTTAAATTAGCAAAAATTGCCAGAAGAAAACTTTCTTTCAAAACTGGCACTGCATTATCGATTGACAACTCTAATTTATATATTTCTATACACGATTACAGCCTCTTCACATCTAGCATTCCACCTACCTAACCTCTAAGATCGGTTACAAAAATCCAACATTATTCTTACCCAAATTTAACAAAATTTGCCATTAATCTCGCAATATTCCTAATGAAGTGTCTTTCATCCGTCGTTTCGGCGCTTTTATAGACGTCATTAACTGATTTACATCTGAATAGGTAGCAGATTTCGTCCCCAGACGTGGCCCCAGTCCAATTTAAACTCGGAACCGAAGACTTCCATCCGATATTGAAAGCCCCTTTAAATCCGAATCTATACAAGTAAACATTATTGCACGATTCACATTGGAGAGTGGCCTGTCGGAGCAACGGGTAAATAACTTGATCTGAATGGTACTTTGCGTACCGTCTCAAACTTCTGTCTCCTATTGTTCCATTAACAAAATAAAAATCCATTACCCGCTTCCTTATTCTGTTGCATCTTTCGGAATTGTATTCATCCTCCCGCCCCTCGAACGGCAGTAAATACTGGAAATTGTAATTTAAATACTTCAAAAGTTTCCTGTTGTTCGTCAATCCCCCCAATTTGTGCAAACATTCCAAACTGGTGTATCCGAACATGGCATCGACATTGTTATTCATCGTTTTCTTGTCGTACGCCTCTGAAGGCGATTTATTCATGAAGTATTGTTTTGACGAACGCTCAGCAGTACATCCAAACGAATTAATTAGTCTTTGTCTATCCCTCACTTCAGAACTATCGAATAGATCCCAAGACGCAGAAACCAATTCCATTGTGGAAGCATTACTGAGAATTTCATAAAATCTGTCTCGGTTGAATTGATGGCCGGATCGACTCAATCTGCGGTACAATTTTCTTTCTGTTTCGAAAGTGTATGACGTATAGTCTGCAGGCGATAAAGCGCTTCCACTTAAAACTATTATTCTTGAGAACAAATCTTCTGATGCTGCTGATAAAATAAGTGACGCTACAATAGTACTTCCGATTCCTGACCCAACAACAGTTACTTTGCTTGAGTCGCCGTGAAAAATGTTAATGTTATCTCTGATCCATTTAAGAGCCATTACAACATCTTTAGCGCCCATATTACCTTCGGCAAAAGTGTCTCCTGTGCATAAAAATCCGAATATAGAAGTACGAAATGACACACTAACTACTAAAACGTCCTCATCAATGAAAAAATCTGGTCCGTGAGAGCTGGAATACTCATGAATATATACGAGGACTGGAAAAATATCAGTATCGTTTCGAGGTAGAGGCATATAAATAGTTAAGTGTAGACAATTTTCATTTAAACTTTCTGTACATGTCTCCACGAACTGGCTGAAGTCATTAACAATGTTTTTTAACCGGAACGGACGCCACTTTGGTGGCTGTGAATAAAAGACATAAAGTAATTATAAAAATCAACAAAATAATGATATGGATTTTAATTTGTAATGAATTACAAACGAGCATAAAGGTGCTTGATTTTGGTCTAGTGCTATGCTTATTTTTTTATTGTGTGTTTGTGTTTAAAAAACTTGAATTGAAATTATCCGGATATAAACCCGAAAATCTTTTAAAAAATTAAAATTGTCCTGTGGAAATTTTAGAACGAATTTATTTTTATTTCTTAGTTGTTAAAATAAACAAAGCTCCTTTGATTTATCTTGTGACATTGAGTAAACGAGATATGTCACGTAAGACAAAGCGAAGTCCGGAATAGCATCGGTTCAGACACGCTGATGCATTTAAAACTATTTTGATCCCTTCAAAGTTTACTAGAAATGTAGTAGGTAGCTTGAAAGATTTATATTAAAAAAATGGGATATGGCTGTGCCATCGACATGGTTGTGTGTTATACGTGAATACATATATATATTTTTGATAATATTTAAATAGTATTTAAACTTAGAGCGTCCACCATATTGGATTTAGAATGACGTCACTAAGCTAGTCCTGCTTTGTCATCCAAGTAAAACGTGTATGAAAATGAAGTGACAAGTATTTATTTTCAATTTATATTTTAATTTGTCAGGGGGGGTATTGATTCCCACAACTGGATGATTAGTGCGTCGTAATATCGCGAATAGACACGGTCACTACGACTCAAATATTCCCGATAATTCTAAGTCATTCCGCTCATAATCTTGCATATGCATATATTGTACGGGACATAGTATGCAAGATAAGAGTAAAAGAAATATTCTGATTATTATTTGTGAACAATGAAGAACACAAGACTATAGATATTCCATCAGGATCCTCAGAAGCGGCAACATATCCCTTTCTATATAAAAATGCTCACAGATGTCTGTGGACAGCTGTATTCAGATAATCAGGTTAGTTTATGATTTTAGACTTATATTATCGCGGAATTGATACATTTTGTTATGCAATGGGTACTCACGATACGATGTTTTGAAATATTGGCAATTAAGAAATCAAGAATTTGATAGGTAGTAGAACCCTTTATAGTTCGACTCCGGCGGCACCATTGCCACACTTATTTCTGCCTAATAACAGCAGTGCTGAGCGCTGCTGTGTTCTGTTTTGAAGGGTGTGGTAAGAGAGATAAACTTAACGAGGCATTCCAACTTAGTCCTCAGGGATAGTAACGCGTCTTTGGACGACTTCAATTGGGATTCTGGTCTT
>DWRA01004973.1:0-10318 GCA_018250295.1 Spathilepia clonius
GGATTCTAGTCTTATCTGGGGTGGATCACAAATGTCCATGGGCGGCAGTTGCCACTTACCATCAGGTGGACTGCGTGTTCGTTTGCTACTCCAACATATAGAAAAAAAAAAAACACAAATTCAAGTCATACAAAGTAGCTCTATAATTGTTAGTCAAAATGTAGTACTTACGATAGTAGACATACATGAATTGTTTCAAAAGTAGTGTAGGATCTTATCCTTAAATAGGATAGACCTGCAGACGGGTAGATTATTATTTGTTATCGGAGAATGAAAAAAGTCGTGGTATTTTGAGTTAAAGAAGGAAATACTACAAAATAATTATTTAACTTAGGGCAGTTCTTAATATTGTTGTTTTAGAACTAGATTTTTTTGTGTAATTTGTCTATTGTCTGCAACCCTATGATTACACCCTCACTATATAACAGTCGTTATCAAAACTCGGTCAAGTCTCTACGGGTTCATTGTTTTAATTATAATTGCATAACGCATAACGATAATAACTGCAATGCGTGCGTAATATGATAGTGGTTGCTCCCACGGATGGTCACGCGTGGCAATCGTGTAGATTTCATCTTTACGAGCGGTAATGTATACCTAGTTTTGCTTACGCAGTTCCTGTATGGGTACTGTTGCTTACAAAACAATAGTTTACTGCTACTACTTCATTGGCAGCAACTCAATGACTTGATCCAGAGATGCTCTTCAAGTCAGTACTGCGCTTTTTATCCAGATGGATTGTCGCGGGTCTTGTTGCACTTCTAGTTCCCGCGACATTATGGACGTCCTGTCGGATGTATTGCTACCAGTTGTCCTAAGAATCCTTTTTAATATTAGGAATAGGATCCACATCCGTTCTTATCAAGTGGGCAAGCTAGTGAAGGCTAGATCTTATACCTTCAATTTTTTTCCCAATTTCCAGTTACCATCTTCTCGTTGCGTCGGTTTCAAAACGAACTGAGAAAATTGTTTTGCCACTACCAAAACTTTATTGTCCTTTAGTGTGTCTAGAATCTACGAGTACATCTATACATTACGGTGACCCTAATAACCGTTAATAAACCTGGTATACATAAGTTCAACCCATCGTATTAGAAATTCAAAACTTGTTCAGCTGTTTGGTGTCAATTCATCGAAGTACTGTTCGATTGGATTTCTCTTGAGGAGCAAACAAATTGCTGTACTGCATACATTGCGCTAACTATGTTTGTTCAGCTGCATCGCGTTACAATCAAGTTTGTTCGGCCAGTGTTGATCATTATCAAACTCATTTCGATAAATAACTGATATTACAAAATAATGTGCTAGGATCAAGGACTTCTAAGTATAGGTAAAAGGTATGTTTTGAAACATAACTAGGGTACCTTTGAAACCTCAAATAGTAGCAACGTGTGTGATTCATGACCAGTAACAGAGACGAATCATGACCAGTTAGAGAGACTCTAGAATGAATTATATATATTTAGCAGTTAAACTATAATTGTTAGAGAAAAATTGGATAGTAAAAATCGGGTAATAAAAACATTTTCTACTTTTTTAACGTGCTAAAGAGAAGCAAACTTTAAAGCTGCTAAAAATACAAACTCTCATAGAATAAACGGTTTAAACAGAGTTTGAACGTTTGCTTTGCACGATATGTCTAAACAGTGTACAAACACAGTGCTTGCTCAGCTGTTTCTCGGTTTGATGCTATTCCGAATACGGAGCCAGTAAATTTGTGTCTTCGATTATAGTAGCTGTATTTCCGTCTCTGCTATGCTGAGAAACTGTTAATTTATGCAGTAAATAGCGTACTACGTAAAGCAATCAACTAACAAGTATAACCAATATCGCATACTATTTCAGTCAACTCCTGTTTGATGTTTGCTTGTGATCTTCATCGTTTAAAGTGGATCGAGCAAGAATAACTGAATTTTCCTTAGATGTCGGGAATATTTGAGTCGTAGTATGTGTCATTACGAACCTAAGATGCTATAATCAACTCGATGTAGTAATACTAGCTACGTAGTGAATCAAGAAACAATATTTAACTGAAATAAAAGTATATAGTCTATAAAATCGGACTTAAGACGGTTAAAAAGTCCGCCTATATTTCGCTAAAGCTCTAAGGTTCTTGGTTTCGGTTTAGTGTAACTTTAAAACATTGCAGT
Organism: Spathilepia clonius; assembly: GCA_018250295.1. Taxonomy (NCBI): domain Eukaryota; kingdom Metazoa; phylum Arthropoda; class Insecta; order Lepidoptera; family Hesperiidae; genus Spathilepia; species Spathilepia clonius. The sequence continues at coordinate 2,151 of DWRA01004973.1, forward strand.
TATAATTGGTATGTGTGTGATTACGTTAGGGGTGTTGAACAGTATAATTGTCATCAGTTATAACTGGTATTGTGACTGTTACAAGACAGTACGAGGGTTTACAAATCGGCGTGCTAGCTGGTTTTTCTAGTTAGTATTTGCTATCACGCAATGTAGGGAATGTGTTAATTTTTGCATTGTGCAGTCGTTTTTGTAATTATTTTTAAGGACTTATTAACTAAATTCTGTTTTTTACTGCTGTTGCATTGATCGGCATGAATTTCACACTAAGTGTTAAGCCAATAGTAATTAGGCATATAAAAAATATAAAATCATTAAGATTTACTACTTTTTTCGATATGTCTACGTCTACGTCTTCTGATTTTAAGGATATGGTTAATTTTTTTGGACGTATTATAAGGTACTCGGGGAGCTACTATGCGCACGTTATCGATTTGAAGTAAAACTGCGATCATAATTATGAAAATTGATGACAAATTGTCCACAGGTAACAGTGGCCACTTAACATCAGGTAGTCTGCATTTATGCCTATTTTTAGCTTTCATTTTCCAATACATATCAAAAAGTATTTATTATACTAACAATATTATTAATTTAAATATATTTAAAAACCTAAAAAGCAAAGCACGCACGTGTGTAGCCTTAAAATCTTATAACAACAAATTTTGTATAAAAATTAATTGTTTTACGAAAAATAGTTTTGTGTTGGACACTTGGACCTAGAACGTTTCGCTACGCCCAAATCTCCACAGCGACCAAAGCTAATCGCGTCAAAACAAAATATTTTTAAACGGGTAACCGAGGAGAATAACCACTTTGTAGCCACGTCACGTGCGTATACGCAACTGTCGTAATATCCAGCGGCAATATCTCATAAGCCCTTGAATGAAGCAGGACAAATGTATTCTCAGTACGGCAGCCAGCACCATCAGCTTTGTTTATGATATATTTTAACCACAAAATAACACAACATATGCGATGTAATATTTTGAAAAGAACGGAGGTATTTTGCGTCGTGCAATCGTAGTAACTGCGTCTAACATATGGATGCTTAAATTTGCCATAGACTAAATTTCCAACGCTGGAGATCTTAAAAACATCCAACTTTCTGAACAACTTTCAAATACTTTTGTAAAAGGATGTACCTATATAAGTGTACAGTGTTATTTGCTAATTTAGCTAAACTCAGAACAATACATAAAAACCCATAGGAGATAAATAGGGAGAAATATATTTAGGCCAAAATATTGCAAAATGCGCATAATAAAACACAATCATGATGTATTTGCATGAATGGTGAGTGTATATATACTCTATATGTCCACTGCGGGTATCCTGTGTACGTATAGAGTATCTACATTTGCCTAATGGTATTGTAGTCGCAGCCGACCTACAAAGTCTACTGCATTTCGAGTTGAAATATCTTAATATTCAATTTAGTTGTTGCAATAATCGAAACCACGTACCTATCTCATCTCATTAACGGATTAAAGGGAGTGGGGCTTACGTAATCAGCTCCTCGCCCGGTCCACTACAAGCGTGTCTTATAATGACGGTAAAAGCGATCAGCGATTTATATTCACAAGGAGTTGACGAGTTTGTTGAAAGTGCGCTATATGATGATCACGGGGCAATTTGTATTGAATGTTACGTAAATTCGGTTATTATTTTTTACAGTTTGTTGCAAACCCAAAATATAGATATGTATATCTATGTATTAGTGCCAGTTAGACACGAAATCGTAGTTAAAAGTAATAAAGCCAATAAAAATCTTTATGCAGACATTGGAAAGTAATGATATAAAAGACATTTGCAGGATGGCCCAACATTGTTCAGTTTGCTGAGAACAATTTGAATTCAATGATGAAGGACTCAGAAAATTCATATTATGTCCACGTCCCTCGCTCGTACCTCGCTATAAAACAAGTACCTTAGCTATGAAGTCATTGCAAATAAGTTTCTCGTTTAGGGTCATTATGTAAGTTTTAACACAAAAACTTACGCTATGAAGTGGAATTCTTTGGTTAAATATGTTAATATGTTTACGTGTGTGATGGGTCAAAATATAATTATTTATTTACATTTCTACAAATCCTATTACATTATTTAGCATCGTATAGCTGTGTAATAATTAAAATTAATTTAACTTGTAACCTTTATAACGCAATTTATTTTTTGACAAAATTCTAATAAAACACTTGTTTTTTGTTTTGTTGCCTTTTATACCAGTTTCAGGTATTTTAATTTTGTATAAAAGTAATGTTTTATGCTAATAGCATTTAGTCTTTATTTTATGAAATTGAAATAACAAATTTACTACCTATCGACATCTCTAATTAACCTGCACTTAATTTGATGATCAGAGATAAACCGGGTTGAAATATTACTTGTGTTTGGCCAAAGATACATTGCTACCTCCGTGTATTAAGTTGGATTACTTCGTATTCGTCTCAGTGTTACCACAATCTTGTAAGCAGAAAGAGTTAAACTACAGACTATGCATCAATCAATCGCAGTAAATTACCTAAATCTATGACTCCCTGAGGACCAAGGCAGAAAACAAATGTATGGTTCCTAATCCAATAATCACTTTGAAGGTGGTAGAACCCCTTGTGGTCCGACTTCGGACTTTAGCGTATAACAGAAGTGTTTTGTTTTGATTTAAAAATTCTGGTAAAAGAGATATATGTACATACATTTTCAACGCGTTACAACTAAGTCCTCAGAGGTAGCAACGCAACAGTGCCGACCTCAGGTGGGACTCTAATGATCTAATCCTATCTGGACTGCATGATCGTTAGCCACTTCTGCACTGTAAAATCATCCACCTGGCTAGATCACTATAAGTCTTAAATCGTGGGAAATAGGAGCAATTTACTTTTACCTCCTGTACGAGTGCGAAATCTTTTAGAAATAATATGTCATTGGTTAAATCATCAACTATTTAAAACGGCTAAGTTGCGAAAAAACATAAGAATAAATTAATCGATAAAGAAATAGCAATAACAGCTTTTGAGTAGGATAAAAGCATCTTTCTATTTTCGTATCATGATATCAACCGTTCAAGGTCTGACAAAAAATTCACGAATAAAAAGTTAGTATCACATAGCCAATGTGATTTATGAAACTCAGAGACTTGTAATTAATTCGCGTGCTCTTAAAATGTTTCGTGTACTAAACGATGGGCATAAAAAATATACATATAAATTTTGTAATTGAAAAGTAGCTTTTTCACAAGTTATTAAGTTAAACGCGAGTTGCATTTCCAAAGCGACATATAACGCAAATTTTAATTAACTTTTAACTATTAATTAAATTGTCTGTAACTAAGTAACGATTGGAAAATAATGTTTATAACCGAAATTATTTTCGAATAGTAAAATTGTATTTAACATCAGGTTAAGTGTGCGGTGTATTTCGTTTAGCGTCAGTGAGATTAAATTTTGTAAAAGTTATATGACTATAAAATTTTGTTTGGACTTGCAAGATTAACCTTAACGTGTATGTGTTTACAAATAAAGTTTATATTCATATTTATATAAACAGAAACATTAGTAATCGAAGCTCAATCTTTATGACACATAAATTAATAGCGGAGTATGAAGACACATTAACATATTGACACAAATCGATGGAGACGCCATGAAGATGCGGATAAATTGCATGGTTCCTGACATCATCGCGACAAGGTCGACCGCTTCATCCGGTCACACCGTGACAGATTAAACGATAAGCGATTTTTTTTGCTTTAAGTTGTAGAACGTTAAATGATTACTGCAATGCGAGAAAATAAACAATATTTTGCTATTTTTCTACCAATTGCAATCTTCTAAAGAGAACTGAAGAGCGCAGGTCCGCCTTGTAGCTAGACTGTTATTTTTCCATATACAAAAATATGGAAATATGGAATACCTGATGGTATAAAAAGCAACGTAGAAGGAGAAGTCTATGAACTTTTATTCGTTTTGAAAATAGTAGGATGATTGTAATCTATATTCATATTAAATATTTTTTGTGGTAAATTTACAGTACTGATAACCAAGTTATTCGTGTGAACAATTTTTTCATCGCATCTCGTATACGATGCGACGCGTTCCTTACATTGACACCGCTTGTAAACAGTAATTTTAACAGCATCACTGATAATGACAGTAGTAGTATGTTCTGCAACTGTTATTATTATAAATATAATTGGAATTCTTACGAATACAGTACAATATATGAAAATATTTATATTAAGATATTTTACTTGGTATTTAAATAATACGAAGAAAGTTAAAAAGAACATCTTTGTCAGCAGTAATTAAATATTTTAATTACTATGGACATAGTAGAACTTTTTGTGGTGCTACCACAGAAAGTTTTTGTATGCGTATAACAACAGTGTTTAGAGCTACTGCGTTTTAGTTTGAATGTTGTGGTAAAAGGTGGGTCATAGCAGAACGAGATGCATGGACTTAACCACGATGAAGATTATGGGAAGTTCTAACCCCAGAAACCATGCCCAGGATGATGTTCTGTCTTACGTAGTGTACGCTATCTCTTTCTATAGGAACAGGGTACAGAAACAGAACAGTTATAGAAAGAGGTCGCGAAATATTGAGGTCTTCTGGTCTAAAAATGATAGGTTGCTAAAATTTACCAACGTTGTCGAAACAAAAGCCTGGCTACGGAAAGGACTACTTCATGCCTTTTCCGTAAGTTACTGTCTATAAAATACAACAGATAAGAGAATATCGTATAAGATGCACAACACTGCAGTTTTCTCCAGTAAAAGTAATGACGTAAGCCCATTATGAGCACGCGAATGCCCATACCGCCATACGCTGTCAGATAAGTTATGGTTTACGGAATCATTTCCTGAAGCAACTAGCGGAACCGACTGTGAAATTGTATTACTTAGATTCAGCAATGACTTGTGTTTTGAGAATTAAAAAAAAATGTTTTTATATGAAACTAGCTGCGCCGCGCGGTTTCAATGCCATTTAAATGTGCCTGAGGATCGTTGCGTGAGGTAAAATAGTTTAAAATCTAAACACATGTCGTATTAAATACAAATGGTTTGTTTTTAAATCTGATTGGAACTTCCAGAGATGAGTTAATTCAAAAGATACACCTTCAGGTTAATGATATTTATATAAAAGTCTAAGAAGTAGCGAACTGAAGGCATGAAGTTCTATTTACCTCTAATAGTTTTGGATGTTCTCTGAGAGACTTTTGTCACGTTAGTAAAAATCGATGTCAACCAGTTTTTCCCAACCAAAATTCGGAATTTGACAATTTTTTTTAGGAAATAATTGTCAATTATTTCACGCAGTGGTAATGACTGCTTCATTATTACCTCGCATGCGGTACGTGTGGTGCGGTATTAATTATAATGATCTAATACGCTAAAAAATAGTGTAAACAAAGATGTTAACGATTATGTGAACAAGTAAATAGTAAATTTAGAATGTCTTCTGGATGTGGGTGTTTGCATTTTTTATAATACGGAAGTTCCAGACAGCGCATGTAGTTTATCTGATGGCAAGTGGCTACTGCTGCCCATTGACATCTGTGATCCCAGTTATCCGGATATATCTCCCTTAACTCACTCTTAAACCTGCTATTACTAGGCAGAAATAAGTTTAGCGGTGGTGACTCCGGGATCGAACCACAAAGGCTTCTACCGCCTTTTGAACTTTGTATTTTAGTATGTTATACCTAAGGCATAGGAAAACTTAGCAATTAGGCTATGACTGTGTTACTAATCTCGGCCACTTTTGATCATATTCAGAAATTAGTGTTACTGATTAAAAAATCGAAACCGGTACCAAGATGTTTACAAAAGTAACAAAAATATACAAAAGTGCGAAGGTTAAAAATAGCATGTTACGAATAATAACGAATGGGCATTTACACGACATTAAGAAAACAAACAATATATAATGTGACATCATATTTACTAATAATATTCGACCATTGTTCTAACAATATGAAAATTGATTCTCAAGAACGCGTAATATATTAATGTAGTAAATAACTTTTTGTTTAGTATTATTTTAATATGATTTCACGCGTAATCTGTCATTGTAATTATAAAGTAATTAAAATAAATTAATACCAATAATTAAAAAAAAAACACAAGGTGTAAAAAATAAACACAACAAAAGAACTAACCAGTTGTAAATTTAAAATCCAAGACTATAAATCGGGTCGAACCATAAATCACAATGAGAAAATAAAATAAAAACAACTAACCAGCGAGCAGCGGTCACACGAGCGTGTAAACACAACAAGAGCGCAGCGTGCGGCAGGTGCGCGCGCGCAGACACGTGCGTATGGCGCGCAGACGACGCGGCGCGACCCTCCCACCGTTTACCGACTCGCTCGGGGGAGGGACTACGGTGTTGCATTTGTTTTGTTTGTACGCTGCTTCTTAGTCTTTTAAAATTAAAAAGTCTACACACTACGCATCTAATCCGTAGTTTCGTCGGAAGTTTTGGGAGTTACTTAGTATGTCCATCTCGGATGGGCTTCACGATATATAAACGATATAGTTCACTTTGCTTTCAGTTTTAATTTAGCTTTCAATTTGGCATTGAGGCCTGGAAATTCTGGCTCCCGCTCAAAATATAGAACTTGATTGTCATTATGACAAATCAATTTTCGTTCATAGATTTACAGAATAGGCGCCTAGTTATAGTGAGAACCGGATGTAAAGTCCGTAAGGTATTTAAGTATTTAAGCATTCTGAGTTTCTACTGGTTTTTTGCCTTCAGAATCCATCATAAAACAGTATTAAAGCAATTTAATAACTGTTGTAAATTCGTTTTTTTAAACAATATCTACATAGCTACTAATAAATAAACTTTTAATACAAACCCCGTAAAATTGTATATACAGAATACACAAACACTTCAACTTTTGGTACTGTTTTGCATACATATAGATGACGTTTAGCTATTGTACCAAAAATTGTATGTCAATCGCTTGCAGGCGCTACTTAATGCTACAACAAGGCAGACAACGTGTTTGCCACTTATTTACAAGAAAAAATACCTGTTGAAGTTATGCATGGCATACAAAGTACAGGGGCGTATCAAGAGTCGTTTAGAAGCTATTAAAATTCATGTAATCAAAGGGACAAGAGATTCTTATCGAATTATTGTTGTAATTACGTATGCCGCCTAGATCCGTGTGATTACGTGGGCACAGGGCTGGCAACACAATGAAAGATGTAACTTTATTTATAATAGGAGTATTAATAGTCAGCAAATAGTTTCCTTGAAATTTGTTTCGTTCTCATCCGGAGCCAGAGAAATAGGGGTAGGAAAGAGTCCCTACGTCCATCTCCCACCGCCATACGATACGGGAGTGTTCTCTGTCAAAAAAGTAAGCCTGGTGGTGATGCGCGCGGTGTTCCCACGGGCACCATCAAGACAACGGAACAAAATTACTTTATCCCGTACAGAGATAAGCTCAGTGAAAGTACCAAATAAAGAGCGAAAGAGAACACCACTGTTTTTTAGCCGGTAAGAGTCCGGTATATCTTCTTAGCTGCCCATATCAAAGCCAGAAACCCATGATGGGTTTCCCGAAGGAAAAAAAAAGAAACAAGGCATGGATTATAAAAAAATTGCATTTTTAAATTTGACTACAAATAGATGAGATCATGGGCGTATAAAACAGTGGGCGAGGAATTGAAAACCATTTTGTTCACCAATATCAGACAGCACCTTTCTTTTCGCCTGCTTCGACTAACTATAATCTTTTTAGACTCTTAATAAAACTACGTACAACTACCCTCTTAGATGAGATTAAGGCTTTTAAATTTCCGTACTTAGCAGCCCTACAAAAGCTTAGCGGGCACGTGAAATTCTTCATAATCGGATAGTTAGTTGAATACTAAGAGGCTGACAATGATGTTTACGCAGCTGTGATTGTTACTGATACCGTGAGGCACGCATCACCACGCATGAATGCCTAATGAGTGCTCAATGAACCGGGCTTAGGATCTGTGGATAACACGTTGAGCTTTGCTTGATGTCTAGAGTTGTTTTTCAGCAATAACAGATAATATGCAAAGTGTATTTCAATCACATACATTACGTTTTTTTTATATCTAATGGAGTAGCAAACGAGCATGCAGTCCACCTGATGGTAAGTGGCAACTGCCGCCCATGGAC
>DWRA01004974.1:0-10317 GCA_018250295.1 Spathilepia clonius
GAGGACTAAGTTGGAATGCCTCGTTATGTTTATCTCCCTTACCACACCCTTCAAACCAGAACACAGCAGCGCTTAACGCTGCTGTTATTTGGCAGAAATAAGTGTGGCGGTGGTGCAGCCGGACTCGAACTACAAAGGGTTCTACTACCTTTAAAACGATTGACATTGACGTCACTAAGCTAATGAAGTCATACAAACCACTGGGGTTGGGTTGGGGTTAACTGGTTTTCCCTCCATGCCCATCTCCTACCCCCATAACGGAGGCTTTGGCGTAGGACACGGGGGTGAGTGCGTCAAACAAAAATGAAGCCTCGAGGTGGTGCGCGCGCGCACCTCAAGATAGGACGGAGTAGCACCAGCTCCATTCTGAAAATAGAAAGGCTCGGTTGTGGGCAAGCGCCGTCGGGACCGCGGACAAGTGCTTTCAGCGTAGTCCCGACAAAGGGCGTCCAGAAGAACATCGTGGGGTATCAGCCGGTAGGAGTCCGGCATATCCTACCCGCTGCCCCCGCGGCTGATAGAAACTCATGATGGGTTTCCCCATGAAAAAAAAACAAGTAAAGGGTAAACTGGTTTAATTTGGTTACTGTTTTAAAATTCTATTCCTAGATTTGAACATCGCTTTCGAACTAACAAGGCAAGTTAAATAAAAGCTTAGATATAATAATAAATGAAATTTGTCGCAACAAAATTCCCGCTCCAATGCAAAGTCATCAATCAAAAGTATTTGCTTGCAGTCAGGTCAATGACTTCTCCTTGAATTACGGAGGCCATGATAATGATTTGTCATCAATACGGAGCAGCGCGTCTCGTGAAGGTGTCAGAATGCAATTACGTGTCGTATTTAAAGAAACATGAAATATGGTATTAATTATAGACGTGGTAGTGATAGCTTAGTTGTTGAAACTCGGCTTCTCATTCGGGGGGTTCGAAATTTGAACCCTGGCACATACAGATTTTTAAGGTTTATAGGCGTATGACATTAGTTATTATAGGTTTATTAGCGTACTAGTATAGTTAGTTACTCGCTGTAATGGCGAAGGAAAATAGTTGAGGAATCTACACCCCTGAAAGTTCTTTAAAAATAGTTCCGAAACGTGTCTGTCGTCTCCCAATTCGCATTTGACCAGCGCGGTGAACTATGGCCTAAACATCTCTCACTCTGAGAGGAAAGGCAAGCCCAGCAGTGAAATAATCATGGGCTGACGATGATGAAGGGCGAACTTCTCAGATATTTTTTTACAGAATGTCCTGTAATTTATTTGTGCCTTAAGTATAATTGCAGGGATAAGTCACCCATGACTTGTGGACTTGTAAATTGTACCTTATGGCGACCGCGAATCCACAGTTAAACAAAGTCAGGGGCGGTCAGGAGTTAGATAATTTATTTATTTATATATAAGTGACCGTTAATAGCTAAATTCCGTACCCGTTTCAGTGTGGAGCACACTTTTTTGTCTGTGGTCATTGGATGATCGTCGTTAATAATGGGCTTTCTTAAAATTTAATACACGGGTTAACGTTGTGGTAATAGAGGTATATTTGAATACGTTGCAACTTAAGACCTCAAAGGTAGTACCGCATCCGTGGCTGAGCTCTGGTAGGAATCCGATCTTAGCTGACATTACCTTGGGCGGCAGCATCTAGTTATCATGAAAGCATGATTTTCCAGTTTAGACTGTTTAAAACAGTTTAATCAGTAATATAACTTTTTTTGCAAAATGCTGGATGAATGTAAAGCAATTAATAAAATAAACAAAACGTCACAATGTGAGCTTGTGCTTTGTCAAATTGAAAATTTTATTTGTTCTTACAACTACCAAATTAATTTAATGCAAGTATCAACAATACAAAGATATTTCTATGGCGAGAGCGACAAGAATAGCTTTAGATCTGGCCCTGGGTATGTTACGTTACTAAAATATCTCAAAGAAACTGTGGCAAAACAAAATCCTTAATGCTATTTATTATGCAATACCTCATATAATCTTTTCTAACCATTTAAACGTTTTTGTTTTGCTCTTTGCAGTTTCTCTGAGAACGGTCGGGCCAGTCTTTTATAACTTATGGTCTGCAACAAAAAACCTTATAATAAGTACAAAGGCCAAACCATTGGTATGCAATCCCATCATAAGAAAAGCAGAATCTGCAGTCGATAAAATAGCATCGATGTTGATGTCCAAAATAACAAAGCTTAGAGACGGGCAGCTGTCAGCAGAAGCGAAATATCTGGAGAGTGAATTGGAAAAAGTTAAAAAGAAAATGAATCAAAAAGGAGATTGTTAACTAATGAACACATTTATATTTTAAGATCTTTAGGTTCCATTAATTATACTTGTTAACATTTCAAATTATTTAAATTTTTAGCGGCGAGCAAATCTTTAAGACCTGGGTGTGCCACGGCGTGGCGTTATGCTAAAGTGGAAATGATACCTCCCATGACTAAAGGATTCTTCCATGGTCCAGGAGGGAAGAAATTGGAAGATTCCGTGTCTAAAATTGCAGACGACTTCATTGCTGGTTTACAAGGAAGAATACGTGAAATAGAAGCCGAAAAGGAACGACAAATAAAAGCAAAGGAGGCGGCTATTAAGGCCGCTCATGATAAAGCTATGGCCGAAGCGAAGAAAAGAGAGGACGAAAGGCTTAAAGCGGAGGCCGAAAAGAAAGCACGAGAGGCAAAATTAGCGAAAGAAAAAGCAGATAAGGCTGAAAAGAAAGGTAAGGTTGAAAAGAAAGCCGACGCTAAAGCGACTGCTAAAACTGACAAACCTAAAGAAGCGAAGAAGAGTAAGAAGGTTAAAAAGAAGGAAATAAAGAAACCCAAAGGGAAAGGAAAGGGCAAGAAATGATCCCAAAGGTACAAAAATCCGTCAAATAATAAAAACAGCGGAGCCAGTAATGAATAAGCCTCCGAATTGTGTTGTTTGTTATACTTGTACGCAATAAAGAAACTATTTTTATGTAATGCGTTTGACATATGCAGTAAAAAACTATATATTTTATGCAAAGCGTTTGAATTAAACTTGAACTTATTTATAGTTTATGCAACGAAATTAAATTGTCAATGAAATTCAATAATGTAATAAAGTTGAGTCCACGGGTCTCTAGTCACGTGCAGCTCTATGCAAGGTATTTCCTCGTATGAACAATAAAAAAATTAAAATAGTGGAAAATAAATTAGATAACTAAAATATTATTTATCCGAAAACAATGTTTAGGTGTTTATTATGTACTATAAAACATTATTAATTGATAGATTCTACAAGCCTATATACATTAAAAGATATATGTACATATAAGTGTCTGTCATTACACATATATTTTTTACCCGTTGCGGTAAGTGAAACATCACTTCCATGACTAAGACTAAAAACTGTAGTTGTGTGGATTGGTTCCTGTTTGCATAAGTAGGTCCAATTGGTGGGTGCTGAGCCTAAGACGTGTTTCGGTACTAACAATAATAATAGAATATTATGTAGGTATTAATTGGTTCAAGCTGAGGATTTGTTCTCATTTTTATAATTAAGTATGTAATTGTTTTTATTTTTAACAGTTTTAAAATTCACAGACAATGGATCCTCTTATTTGTCATGAAAGTCAAATTATGTGCACAACCAAACGAGATCTGTCAATAAAATTATTAACTCTTTGATTGAATTAAAATATACTGCAGACAATGTCTAGATTTATAACGAACTTCGCATCCCGTAAGAAATATTTTTTATTTTCCTATTTTAGTCAAATTGTTGCGTATAAAATATTTGCCACTGTGTGTCGCGCGGTTATAGTGATGCGGTCGCACGGCGGTAATGCTTCTCTTGTGTGGCTTTCGCGATTTGAAACGTAGTTATCTATTCGGTTAAGTACATGATTGATTTTGATGCAGGAATGCTGCTTAAGGGTTAAGCTCGGTTGCAGTGCTACAGTCGCGTATTTTATTTGGAAAAGAATGCGCAACTGAATTTTAAAGTTAATCCCCTACCGAGAACTTTTTCGATGACAATTCTTGATTATCTTAGTGACGTCACACTTGTTCCAATATGGCGGACGCTCCAAAATAGCCGTCTAGTTATTTTTTATGCACCGCCATGATATCGGTATTAAATGAAAGTGTTTTCTGAGAAGAATAAAGAAGAAGTTTCCTTTTAAAACCATTTTAATATAAAATGGTTTGACATAATTATGTACATTTCCTACGGAAGATGGCAGACCTTTTTATGTAGATAGATTATGCGGAGCTCGTTTCAAATCAATTTAAAAATGGTATTTTTCTTGGAAAATGGGCATTAGAATATTAAAATAAATTACGAGTAAATTGTGTTAAGTTGTCATGTAATTAATTATCATTTATTTACTTGACACCATTCATCAATTACTTTAGTACTAATTGTTCAGAATTTAAATGGCTACTCATTTTAAACTATTCGTATTGCTTTATGAACACTAAAGAATTTGGTTATAAATTAAGATAATCCTTATTTGCAATGAACAATGCCACAATTCAATCTTTGTATAAACTTTGACACACATTTCATCATAGTCATTATCTAAGTATTTTCATCTTCTTTCAATTTGCTATAGATTGTCACAGACATCATGCTCAATGGTTGTTACATTCGATTTATTTAACAGATGTAATTATTACGCACAATTTCTATTTTACATTATTAAGAACATAATAATTTTGAGTAAGTTTAGCTAATGTTACTTTTAAAATACTTAGGTACGCTTAGGTACTTACACAATTGCTTGTAAATGACAATTAGTGAGCAATAACGATGACTTTAGGGCATTTGTTTCTATATTCGTGTCGCATACGGTCCGTGGCAACAGTTTATAACAGATAGAGAATGGCTAGAGAATGTTTATAATTATCTAAATTATGATTATTTTATATTTAATTATGTTAATTATAATTACTAATTTAAATTATATTTTCGTGTTTCTACTTATTAGTTTTTGTTCATATACCTACTTATAATATGTTACAGGTATGAAATCTTCATTATGGAGTGAAATTACTGAAATATATTCACCGCGTTCAACTAGAGGCAAATTGATCGAGCTTGTCAAAGGTCTAAATCATCTACGAAATTGAATTAATCATTTCATTTGAATTAAAACATTCAACATCAACCATTATCAGATTATTACTGCAGGTCGCACTAGACGTTTATAAACAAACAAAAATCCTCATATATTTAAGTGACCGTCTAAACTTAAAAGCAAAATTTGCTTTCGAAAAATTTGCTCTAGTAAACTATGAATGTAATTAGGTATCTCTTTTAAAATATGCACTAATTATAGAAGTGCAATCGTGGTCTGTACACTTACGTGGAATGAACGACGCATAACATATTAAGTATAAAGCCGCTTTCTAACACGGAATATTCGCCTGTAATAATAATAATTTGATTCGATTTTAGGACGTACACGGACGTACAAGGTTGACACACTAACTGACGAGCACTTGCTTGTATTGTAGTGGTAAAAAAATACATATTTCAGAAAGGATCAATCGTGATGTACCTACGAGTTGTAACACAGATTCTGTCGCATTGTTGTAATGTTACAAATCGTAACATTACACATTGCGCATTGTAATGATCGTTATTATCACTCACTGATGTAATGCTGGAATCTGTTGTAGGAAAATGTTTCTGGAAAGAGCGCTCTAATTGATCATATATTATCATTTTAATACTGATAACTCTATGGTCACGCGCGGTACGTGCGGGTAAACAGTGCACACGGGTATATGGTTAGTGAGACCGAAACTATTCGTAAACGTTTTCATAAACATTTTACTATGTCATCTTAGTAATATTATAACAGATTTTTTTTAAATAGCAATCAATATAGATACTTTGTCTACAATACGATTAAAAAACTTCAATAAACCGTACACCTTACCTCAATACTCCAGTGAAAGGGCTACCTAAGTAATTGTCTATTACGATGAAACGTGAAAGGGGACGTTAGTTCCCACGTTCCCAGGCTCTACTTAATGCTAGCTAATAGTATGATAATGGTGCCACGTTTTGATTATAGAAAAAGCCAAGCAGGCCACGCAATCGCCACTAGCGCATAAAATACGAGATGCCAAGGGATATTACACCTTGGAGATGGCACCACCTAATTCTGATGAAATGAAGGTAAGGTTAAACAAGTATATCGTTATATATATAGTATCGTTACGAGTATAGTGATATCGTATAAGGTTGTATAGCTAAAATAACCACATACTTTTACTGGCATATAGTCTAATGAAACACGCGAATGTTGCTAATAGACTTCTTTATTAATAATTATTGACAAATTATGTTTCCTCTTTTTGTTCACACAAGATTGTATTGTACCATGAGCAAACTACAATATAGTATATACTTTGAAAGTACAAACTTCTTTCTATTTTGATACACCATTATAACATATAGTGCTGCTAAATACTGAAAGTGCGCGGCGAGATTACATAAAAAATATTAGCAGGCTTTAGATATGATTGGACTGATGTAATAGCAGAAATATAAATTTTGCAACTTAAACTTAAGGTTTAGGTACTTATTTGCCTTTTTTCTTTTAGTGTGTTGTGTTAATATTACTTATGAAAACATAGACTTACTTAAAATACGTATAAGTTTTGACTTTTTTTTTGTTTTCGAGGGGTAACCTTATAAGGTACCCTGTGCCGTGGAAGCGACAGAGGGTTAGGTAGAATTTTACCCACTAAAAGTGGCCGTCTCCCCCAGTGGCCGTCTCTCAGCCTTTTGGCTAAGATAAGTTTTGACTAACACTTACTTTGTATTTTTTTACAGAAGTTACAAGCTGACATAGCTTTGGCAAAAGAGTTCATTCAGTCCGGCTGCTTCAAGTATCTGACAGTGAGGCAAGCTTGGCTACTCATCCTGGTTTGCACTGAAGTGGGCTTGTGGTTCTTTATGGGAGAAACTATCGGAAAAATGTCTTTTGTAGGCTATAAAGTCTAAAGCTCTCATTCAGAGAGCTCAACAAAAATTTTAGCTAAAATTGCTTGTTAAAATAAAATACAAATTAATTATGATATTTTTTTTATTTTTATAATAAAATTCATTTTAATAATTAAAATGTTATACAGAGTACTAATAGTAGGCTTATTAGATCTTATAAGATCTAGTCCGTAAGGCTTACCGCCCATTAGGAACTATCGCGTGAACGATAGTTGCGCTACCATTTCGTTGAAGCTACTAAGCAGTGGCTCAAGCCGCTGTCACTCGGGCGTGCAATCAAAGTAAATTTTGTATGTATTTTGGTGCAATTTTGTATTACGCCGAACAAGTGCTACGCATTTGATTTTATTTGAGTAAATTGACAGCGTACGGTACCGTATGCGTGTGTAGACGTACGGTACTATATGCGATTATAGAAAACAACTAAATAATCACTGAATAGTTTTTAATTTGCTACATTAATCGCATTAACCACTACTTAGTTGCGTTTTGTCGTTTAAGCTGCTGAGAAGTCTTTGGATGTGCTGCCGTTCGGGCACTATGTTGTTTGGGCGACACATATTTGATTTCATTCGAAGAATCTGTCCACAGTCGATTACTACAGTTAAACGCCTGGGTGGTAGCTGTGCTCAGCCCATCGCACTATAGTAACCAATGGACGGTCAACCTATAACATATTCGTAAAGTTTATCCTTTTTTATTATTTAATTAGGTAAGCACTTTTATATTGAATGTTGTGAATAAATTCCAGTTTTATTTTAAATAAATTATATTGAGCATAAAATGAGTTTTTGGTGGCCATTTATACTATTAAAAATATGAGTAACCGTCAATACAAAGTTTTAAGGTCATCAACGCTTTCGTTGTTGTTCCCTAGGGTATTTACCTACATATGTGCGTGCGTTTACGTCGTGAAAATGCGACATTAATATGACAACGGAGAAAAGTGCGATAATTTATTAATGCAAATCGTAAATAAATAGACCACCTTAAGTCAAATAAACAACTATAACAAAATTAAATTGGAAATATATTAAATTCTAGGTCGATTATAAATTACAAATAAAATGTTTAATCACAACAAGGTCATCATTGGATGCCAGTGTCACAAAACCTTTAACCCTCACCTACTCTCAATACGTCATAACATTATTATGGTCATAGCACGTTTTGTTGACCCATTTCTTCTTATTTAAATCCGTACCTACTTATTGTCCTGTTTTAATAACTAAAATTACAAATTTAAAAATTAAAATTAAATTTAATATCTATTTCCCAAATAAAAAAAAGGTTTTGGTCGTATGTGCTTAGGAACAACCCTGAAGCATTAATTATTACGACACAATAAAACTAAATATATGAACATCATAACTCAGAACGTATTGTTTTCTCTCATTTCAGCCATCCCTCCTCTTAAAGTATGGAAACGAGTTGTGAATGCTCTTAGTATGCATTCACTGATAACACATTCAGCGTCATACACGCGTTAAATTTTATGTCTGAAAGTTATTTTCTTTATTTCACATCGCTACTTTACATAAAATAGGGGACCTACTTGCTAGGCTGTACAATAATATCATTGTTCACGGTGACAGCTATTTAAAAAAGTATTTGACAAATTATACGTCAATCGTTAAAATGGTGGTGAAGGTGCAATGCGGTGTTTCCGCGGAAACGCGAAGTCAAGAATCATGATTCGAATGCAAAATAAAACTTATAAAAAATGATAGTGATTGCATTTTCGTAGTACTAGTCTTGTGTTAAATTAAGTGTCTGTGTCCTTGTGGTTTTTGGTGTTCTGTTTTATTCGTGTTTTTAATTAGTAATGTTGCGGCGAGTTAACTTTTATTCAATATGTATCGCTTTCGGTCTGAGTGTTCTCCTTATTCTTGCTGGAAGTCGATATACAGATAACACAAGTTACCGTCCGTCCCCAGAAAGCCGCAGGAATATCAGGAATTTTTTAAAGGTCGAAGACGGAGAGGATAATATTATTCAGCCAATACCAACAAATACGTACGATGGCTCGCCAAATATAGAGAAAATATTAGAAAAAACAAGGTCCAAAATTAAGTTTGACTTATTGAATTATAACTTTAGTTATTCTGGCGTGCACCAACTGGAGGACTTGCTTCTGGAGTCGGGTGGTAAGCCACTGAGGAGCCTCATCATCTCGACTTGGCGATCAGGAACAACATTTCTCGGTGAGGTACTGAATGCGATGCCAGGCAACTTCTACCACTACGAACCGCTGTTGAAATACGAGATTATACAGATCAGGGGTCCTCCACACGCTGATGAGGCTTTATTGATTATGAAAAAGATGATGAAGTGTAAATATGACGGCATGGAAGATTATTTTGAGTATGGTAAGGGGCATTTGCACCAATTCAGCCACAACACGAGACTGTGGGACCATTGTAAATATAAGAAAGAGCTGTGTTTAGATCCAGAGTTCACTTCGAAGTTTTGTAAACTATTCCCCTTTCAGAGTATGAAAGTTGTGCGAGTGAGGTTACGTCTCATACAAGAGATACTGCAGGACAAAGAGTGAGTATTTATATTGTTTATTAATTAGCTTGTAAACTGTGGAGTTTATAAGTCAAGTGAATAAACTATCTGTATATAGGCAAAGAACAAACAGATCAGTATTTTGTCTTTTGTTTGTCGATTATCTTTTTTTTTGTTTGATAGCTGTTGACGAGCTTAATGTTATCAATAAAACTTGGAAATAAAACATCCAAATAAAACAATTTTTAGAAATGCAAATTCTTATTTTTACTTCCAACTTTCTTAAATAATTATGGTTAAAATTAGGCTACTGAGCAAATCGGGTTTTATGTAATTCATACCTTAAAGAAACATCTAAAACGTCTCTAAACTTGATTAATAACATTTACATTATCGTTGGAGAGACTTGATCTTAAGATAGAGAAATTTTCCTATTACAACATGATGAGGTTATAATTAAATTAGCCCTGGGGTATGTTAATTACTGTCATTACTATTATAAACTGCTAAGTTATTCATATCTAATTTTCACATTAACAGTTTAGTAGTTACAGTATAATTATACTGTTTATAATATAAATTTCTCTTTGTTGGTAAACTTTTGTTATTTTTTCTCTTGTTATTTTATTTTTTCTCAAGCAATTCAAGTTGCAAGTATACAGTCCATCTGAGGGTGGTCACTGTTGTCCATAGATTTGAAGGTGGTAGAACGCTTTGTAGTTCAACTCCGGCGGCACCATCGCCACACTTATTTCTGCCTAATAACAGCCGTGTTAAGCGCTGCTGTCTTCTGGTTTGAAGGGTGTGGTAAGGGAGA
>DWRA01004975.1:0-10317 GCA_018250295.1 Spathilepia clonius
ACAGGCCAGTTACACCCTGTATTACCCTATATATTAAAGTTCACAAGACTGGACCCAATTTGAAAGTGAGCCTATAATCACTGACTCAACGAGACTGAACGACAGTGGACAACTAACTTTAATCTTGAGAAAAATTCAAACTCCGTTCCACTTATCGATCACATCGGTCGAACCCTCTAAGTGTCAAGTGGAACATCGCAGAGTGGTACGTCGGATGCGAGTGCGCTTACCGTCGTCGTCCGCGGGCGCGGCCGCGTCGGGCGCGGCGAACACGTCGTCGTCGGCGCCGTTGAGCGCGAGGTCGTCGCGCAGCAGCAGCGCGGCGCCGGGCCGCTGCGACAGCGTGAAGAAGTCGCCCGAGCCCGCGCCCAGCGCCTCCAGCGCGCCCGCGCTCTCAAAGTACTCGTCCAGGACCAGCTTCGCCGTCTATAACACATCGTGCTATTTATTGTACTACTCTACTCATATCTTTACTTAGAAAAATCATACTTTACCTATTTATCTGTTTTATGCTATTTGCATATAAACTGTAGTATTACAAATTGCTGCACAGCCGTCTTTATATGCCAGATATTGTGTATGAGGCATCATAAACTAGACGAGGATCGTGTTAATTGGAGACCGTCATTCGCCTTTACTAACACAACGTTGCGTGTTGTTAAGCAACTGAACATGTAGGAAAGAACCAACAAAGCTCTACTGAAACTTATCCTTTTATAATCACCTAATTCTCAAAACTTTCCAGTTCTCCGAACAATAAGAATTAACTTAATAAGATACGAACAATAAGAATATCCATGGATTCGGAGCATCTCAAAAGTTTTTTTCAAATAATATTAATGTTAAATAAAAAAATCTTACTTTAACAAGATCTAAGTTATTGCCCGTGATCTTGATGGAATGTTGTCCAAACGTCACAGTGTACTTGTACTCCCCCAGCGCGGCATCGTTCGTTGAGAAACTATGAAGTAGGGCTCGGGAATTATTGTGGGGCGACTTCTGCAAATAACAAAATATAAAGTCAACTAAACAACTCCTATAAGTCCTAGTGTTTTAACTTTTCACAATTACTGATACTGTATTTTAAAAGAAAAAACATTTTTGTCTCATCATTGAACCAATTTGTCAACGGAAATTTAATATTATACTAGCACACGTATTAATATATTTTAGTTATCTCTAAGAATTTTTTTATTAATTATCTCTGGCAAGAATATGCCAAATTATGTAAATATTAAACAAATTGCGTGTGTCTAAAAAGATTCAAACTTTCGGTTATTCAATCTCAATAAGGCGCAAAGTTGATTAGTAAGTGTTGGATTAAGTATTGGGTTTTTTTTCTAATACCAATAAAGCAATTCAAAGTTTAGCAATAAGAGTCGAGTGGTAACCTCTCTGGGGCGCGGCGCGTCGTCCGAGTTGGCGGAGTCGAGCGAGGCGCGCGAGCCGGCCAGCGCGCCGTCCAGCGCGCCGTCCAGCCGCACCGGCGACGCGTTGCGCCGGATCGTGTCGCCGATCAGGTGCTTCGCGTGACTATCGTGGGGTTACACAACGTCATGTTATGTTCATTTCCGACGGTCTACGATGTTACTAAATCCACTCATCTAATGTTTGCTTAGGACGGTCTACGGACGGATGCGGATAAGTCCGTAACAACGCATCAAGGAAAAAATATCATCTATGACAGCGCGATTCAGTTAGTAGCGGTGCATGGGATTCAGAACCATAATTCCAAATGCGCGTTACGATCTTAAACTTTGGATTTTAGAATGAAAAAATGTTTTCAAACCTTAAGTCTGACAGACCGACACGCACCATTGTAGGAGCCTTGGTGCTGTCCAGAGGTATCTGTGACCGTCGGCCGTCATTATATAAATTCATGTGTCGAAAGGAAACAATTCACAACATGGGAGGCGTTATGTACAGCAATTAAATAATAATTATACAAATCAAAAATCTCACATAAAAAGAAATGACGGATATAAATACTCACTTAACGTTTTCCTCATTTGGCCCGGTGATCTGAACAAGACGTTCCTTTGCACCGGGACTAACTGGAATCACAAATTGTACAGTAAAACAAAAAGCACCATACTTCGCCAACATGATCGTGTTAACCAAGCTCAAGCCGATGCTATTAACAGGCGTATTAAATGAAACGGACAAACATGTTTTGATTAAATTTTGTTACAGATACCAATTGGTTCACACATGATTTTTCATAACATAAATTATGATTGAATACAATCATGTCATATGATTGTCGGACATCACATTAATAATGCTGGCTATCTATGATGTATTAGAATGAATAGTGAAGCGTTAGTTATAGGGGTAAAGGTAGAAGAGTCAGGCAGGATAGACCCGGCACACCATGCGCCCGCCCGCACCGTGCATTCGTACCTCGCTGAAACGATATAATCGTGTCACTTAGCTCCTCGATCATGTGCACCCGCCTTCCCTTGATACCCATCACTGTAACACCACAACACAACTTCAGATACACCGTCAGGCAGCGAACCCGCCGCGACAAACGCTCTTATAAAACTGACAGCCTCCAGTGTCTACTATCGAGTCCTACTTCGCAACTTGCAAAATTAATTACAAATGCAAAAGAAAATTGAACATTTAAATGGTGGAAATAACTAGGTCGATAAGACGCTTTTCTGTTTGCTCGCTAGATGTAACACGAGCAAATTGAGTGTAATTAAGGTATGAAACATCAAATTCTGCCAGGCGAAGGAAGTGAAAATTAAATAAGTGGCAGTTTCAACAGCAATGAGCTATTTCTTGGCAGTAATCAACCTGGGTTCGTTAAAAGAAAAAAAAAGTCTATTTTTAAAATGAGGGCACAGTAACCCTACCAAAGCTACACAAATGAACATACTGTCGTATAAATTAATTAGTTATAAAAAATCAAATCCTATATAAAAAATAACTTTCCACCATTTAAATACTTCTTGCATGATTCTTTACTACATATTATACTGGAAAACTGATAAAATATAGTAGTCTACAGGACCATAAACAACATAATATTGAATCAGGCATTATATTTTTCATGCTATTGACACTATAGTAACTAGTTCATAATACATACAGAAATACATGTCACATAGAAATCTTATCTACACAACTGATTCCAGAGAAAAAAAAACAAAACAAATATATACGATTTATATAAGAGACAATTCAAATACTTTAAGATTGTCTTAGAATCAGTACTTTATCATGCACAAGACTATATCTACAGTTGAGGTAAATAAACAAAACTATAAAACAGATAAGCATACTTGAATCATGCATACTTTGTCATCCGAGTACCTACTATTGACACTTCTCAAAGTTTTGTAGACATGCATAATTATACTCATACTCAAAGTAAATAAGTTAATATAAATCCTAAATATAGAATGAATAGCAAACAAGGCCATCAAAACGTAAAATAACATGTGCCTTTATTTTGTTGTATTGATATCAACCTAATTCCCTCTTTCGAAGTTATGAAAGAAAAATTGTTCAAATTTTTTCTAATAGAAAATTAAAATAATCATCACCTTTCCCCGAGTCCGCGTTCCTAATGACGACCTCATCTTTGGAGTAGTTCTTGCCAGGTATCTTAGTGGGCTTGGGGAACTTGCCCGAGGGCTTGATGACCTCCCCGGGGCCGAGCAGCGCGGGCGGCTCGGCCGGCGCAGCCAGCGGGGGCGACGCCGCGCCGCCCGCGCCCGGCCCCTCCATCGTCGGCACCAGTAGCGGCTGCAAGTGGAACAGTAATGTAACGAACTTATGTGGAACTCATGGTGAGAATGAATATTATGGAGCATTCAAAATAACTGCTGTATCATGCAGCTATTTTAAAGACATCCTTGAAGTTAGGTCACAATTATATGTAACATTCAATCTCCTCTTTTTTTTATATGATGGAGTAGCAAACAAGCATGCAGTCCACCTGATGGTAAATGGCAACTGCCGCCCATGGACATTTGTAATCTACCCTGGATAAGACTAGAATCCTAACTGGGGTCGACCACAGATGCGTTGCTACCTGTGAGGACTAAGTTGGAATGCCTCGGATAAATCAGTCTCCCTTACAACACCCTTCAAACCAGAAGCTAGCAGCGCTTAACACTGCTGTTATTAGGCAGAAATAGATGTGGCGGTGGTGCCGCCTAAATCGAACCTCAATGAGTTCTACCACCTTTAACCCACCATCTTATTTACAAACCAATATCTGGCACAAATCACAACAATTATTACTAATTTTCATAAGCTGAAAACAGTATAATTAAAAGCAGTATATTACTAAAATGAAGACCTTTATATCATAATAATAAAACAAACAGTGTATTGAAACACTATTATTTACATAGGAATTAATTTCACTCTACAATGAGAAAGCACTACAATATTACTTACTAAACTTTCACACTTCACACCAAACGATATATATAATATTCACATACATATCATGCCCATCAAACTAATAACAAGTATTACCTCTGCATGAGTGCCACGATGCCTATAATACTGACTCATGTAATCTGAACCCTGCCAATGTTTAGCACGCAATTCTATCAGCTCCAAAAGATGCAACCTAGTCTTTTTATCCAGCCGCTCATCTTGAGATCCATTGCGGAAGACTACAAAATACCTAAAAAAATGCACAACAATATGATTTTTATTAGAAAACATTGTAACAAATGGACATATATGGTATAGTACAATGTTAAAAACTAAAAATATCCAGAGTCCATGTTTCTTATTAAATAAATCTATGAAGCTGCTTACCACTGATCTAAAATGGACAATAGATCCAGGTCAAAATTGCAAAAATTAAAAAGAACACTTGTTTGCAGGTATCAAAGTACAAGTCTACTGTTCTTGCTATTTCCATTAATAAATTATGTATGCATATTTTACACATTACATTGAAGTAAAAAAAGGACGCTTTATACACTCACAGCCGCACACTAGGATTCCCTGTGTCGTAGGTGCCATGGACACACAGAAAGACGAATACACAATTACCCAGACCCAGAACAGAAATCTAAATTCATCATTCAGATTTCTGTCTGACGAGGGATCGAATCCGGAACCCACTGCATGTCAGACCGGTATGGTAACCACTCCCCCACGCGGGCCATCAAGTATCATTTATTTTAAAATATACCTGTCAAGAAAGTCCTTATAGAGAGCCTCAAGTTGCGCACCATAGAGCTTGAGGTTAGAGTACATGGTTGCAACATTGCTCTGAAGCACACGGTCAAAGTTCCCCTGCATCATTTGGTATGCTACCGCCTCCGTCAACACTATTAGGTCATCAACTGTAAAAAAACAGACATAATATAACTTTTTTATCCTTTGTTTTGATGATTATGATAATGAAGCTGCTACACAACCTATAAATAGAGATAAGCAAAAAAATAAAACAATTTAATCTTAATTCTTTCATGTTGAGCATTTTGTTTGTAAATATTGACTGATAAGCAAATCTTATCAACAAAAAATCTTAATACAAATGCGGCCTAAATTAGCCGGTCTGAAGATTAAGAACAATGAAGTATTGTACACTATTTTGATTAAATAAATCCATTATCGTCACCAATGATAGGGTTTGTGAGAATCTAATAAGAATCTTACCAGAATTAATTTTCACGTCCAGTACAGAGTTGCGGTTATGTGCTGAGCTAGTCGTAGATTTCAGGGGCCTTGGAACTTCCAGTTTCTTAACCGTGCGGGTCATTTTCGTTAGGGTCGACATGGTGCTGGTCAAACAAATTTTGCATCAAAACAATACACACATCTACATTACATCGTTATACGGTGACGTGACCGACAATCATATTTGGATTCTTGTCGGAGGATACTAATAACCTTGTCGTAATTTATTCACAACGAAACAATGAAACGCAAACGAACAGAAAATAGGGAACTCACTCGTCCATGGCGACTGCGCCTCGATGCGGTTTATGCACACTAAAACCACTACTAGAGCAAAACGCGTGAAAAGTGAAAGTGATGACAATGATCCTAGCGAATAAATTCGGAACAAATCCAATACGTGTTCATTACTCGTTAGATTAGTTTATCATGTAATAAAAATAGATAGGTGGAAAAATTTTGACTTTGAGGGATACTAAATACTTTGCTCAATGAAAAACATTTGGATAAAACAAATGAAAACGATGGAACACAACGAAAGAAATAAGAAATAAACAAGAAAACTCACCTGGCTACGCCATTAATTCGCAATAAAAATAAATTTTTATGTAGGGATGGGGAAAATCGCTAATGGTTAAATCAGTGTATCGCCCAGTTTAATTTAAAATATTCACATTGAATTATATATGACATGAATACACTTAACTTTTATCAATATTCACATAAAATTATATAAATATTGGCTCCTGAACATATAAAACAAATTGAATAAAAAAACCGGTAAAAGGCGGTTTTACCTAAAAGTCACAACACTTGCAGCAAACTGTGTTGCCTTAACGATGGATTTACAAAGAAACGCTGTAAAATACGATACAAAGACATTTATAAATCATCATCCAAGAGCAGTTAAAGAACGTATTATAGGATATAAATAGATATAAAATAAATGCTAAATAGGTGTATTGCATTATACGAATACGAATACGTTAGAATGTACATTAATATTTGAAATTTATATTGTGTGGAAATGAAAT
Source organism: Spathilepia clonius (assembly GCA_018250295.1). NCBI lineage: Eukaryota > Metazoa > Arthropoda > Insecta > Lepidoptera > Hesperiidae > Spathilepia > Spathilepia clonius. Next base: position 6,699 of record DWRA01004975.1, read on the forward strand.
AACTCGAAGTGGGTAACTCCATACACGTATGTCAGACAATCAAAACGTCAAGCAAGCAAAAAATGTGGAGTTGTCAACGTCATGTAACGCAAGTGTCAATTTGAGTGTCGGAGGAAGTGGTTGTGTTTTGCTTTTAGAAAACGTATAATATGTCGTTAAAATGATCGTGAAGTATGAAAAGTTATTTAATAACCGAGAGATTTGAAGATATGATTAAAACTTGTACATATTTTTGTGTTGGTGAAGTGACGTAAACTTGTGATATCATTTTAGATATCAAAAAAGCAGGTATGAGATAATTTTGAAACCACACACAGTAAATTAACACTTTAGCTGTAGTTATTTCTTTCACACTATGGGTATCAAATATATAACACTGCAATAATTTTATTTACTTGAAATACTGTTGAAATTATAGTGCATACAAAATAATTTATATTTACATAATATAATAATAAAGATTCCAAACCAAGTATTTAAAAAAAAGTAAACATCAACTTTTAAAGCTACTTTTTATTAAGCACACCTATACTTTTATGAGTTCCAAAATCCTTGATTGGGGTTTTTATGGATATCCATACAGCTTACTGATTATTGTTAATGATTGAATTTAATTCCAAACATGTCAGCTGTTTGCTTTATAATAAGAGGAAATAATGTATACAACTATGAACTTGGGTAGCACACCAACATAATGCATAGTTCTTCTATTAGCAAAATGCAGATGGCTTATTTACTTGCTCACTAGGTAAAAAAAAAAATAAAACAATAGAAAACACAAATCTAAAATTATCACTGATTAGGTGCTATGTTTTATTATTATTGTTGTATAATGTTAAACATGTGGTCTACTTGATGGTTAGTGGCTACTGCCACCTATGGACATTTGTAATGTACTTCAGATTCCCTATGGATGCATTGCTACCCCTACTAAGTTGGAATACCTCAGATAATTTGCTCCCTAACTACATGCTTCAGACCAGTACACAGCGGTGCTTAAACCGGTTATTAGGAAGATATGGCAGTGATGCCGCTGCAGTCTTAACAATAAAGGGTTCTACTCCCTTCAGAGTTTTATTATCGTCTTACATTACAATTGTTTTTGTTTCAGAAGCCATGCATAAGTACTATCTCTCAGCGATGCTGGTGCGGCTGTTGCTACCAGCATCATTCCTACTTAGTAAGTACTTAAAATTCAGTGCAAAGATATTTTTTGGAGTTAGTGAAAAAATCTGGCAAACTCTTATAGATTGCAATTTTTTTGTTTAGCATATTTTCTTTGGGAAGATCTAGCAAAGTCAACATGACCGTTGGTAGAACATTTATAGATGGCAGGAAAATTATATTAAATTGCTTTCCTGGACTGGAAGGTTTAACTTCCACCAAACACATTCCGAACTACCTCACCTGTATTTCCATTGACAAGACTATTCACATCCTTCTAATAGAACCACATGTTGCAATAGATAATATATTATTATGTTATCTTAAGATGAAATTGTATAAACAAATTGAACCACACAAACTCACTACACTTTACAGTTTCCAAACTTTATAGAGACATAATAACCAAAAACTTTTATAAATCAATTCATTTTCGATGTGCAATAACATCTACGTACTGAAAATCGCGCCCTTATTGAACACTATTATATTATGCAACTTTTTATTATTGTTATTGGTGGAGCTTCACAAGCTCACATGATCCAGTTGTAAACTTAAAGCGCCGGATGCAAATAAATTTGGAGTTTAGTTTGTAGAAAAAGAGCAAAATCTCACAAATATTCAAAACCTCATTGATAACCTGTTATTTGAATCGTATTCGATTTTATGTAGCTTCGGTCCTTTTAAGGAATTTACGGCTTACTCGCGTTTTTTTATCATCAGTCTATCCATTTTTTGTCTACCACATTGAAGGTGACAGAACCCTTTGTCTTACGATTCCAGGGGCACTACTGCTATACCTGTTTTTGTCTTATACACATACAGCAGTCAAACGCTGCTGTGTCAGGGGTGGCAGGGCATCTGTGGCCGAATTCAGTCACGACTTAATTGTATCTGGAGTTAATCACAAATTTCCGTGGGTGGCGATATCCACTTATCATCGGGTTATAATAACAATACAACAATCGACATTTGACAATTTCTAGTTGTTGGCAGAAATTGTCAACTTTCGATCTTCGGAAGACGAAATATGGATAGATTGATTTTTATTACGAGCGGTGTACACAGGAACCTCCGACCGACTTTAAATCTGTCTAAAATCTGAATGTTCGACATTTGTAGAGTACTAGTGTGAGATTTTTGAGAGTATGAGAGTTGGCCATACTTCTAGCAGCGCCCCTACATAACGTATCGGAATTAAAGATTTCGTAGTATGTATTTCGTAGCGCTGCTAGGAGAAGTATGGGCCAGCTCGTTAACGACGATCGAGTCGCTGAAACGTAAAACAAACTCATACTAACTACTATTGTAGAACAGTACCCCAGTACAATAGTACGATCTTAGAGTGCATCGTCCTCGTGGAGGCGTGCGTGACGCAATCCGTCGGAGCTGCGAATCGGCATCGCCGTTCACCGGTCCCGCCGCGCCTTTGATAACCATGTGTTTTATTTTATTCCCATTGCCACATGCAAAATGCCACAAAAATAAGCCTGACGTCACCACCGCCAAATAGTCACGAATAAATGCTATGAGTTTGTGAACCTTATTATCTGGCTAATAACGACAGCGTTAGTAAAATTAGTAGACGCTATGAAGTCATTGTCACACGGTACGTGAAAACTTATTATTTTGCATTACGCGTCTTAACTTTGTCATAAATCTAGGACCACTCATAATGTCTAACTGCTGCCTTTGTATTTAAATGCCTCACTTATTATTACGAAGTTTAGGTAATAAGTAAGTCTTAAAAATAGGCAGGTACCAATTAATGATGACTTCACCGACGTTTTTGTGATTATATAGTATTAACATTAGCAGTACTAGAAACACGCGCACTTAAATAAGTAAAATGGCTAAAAATAATCGAACTAAATAGCTATACATATGTATACTTGCGTCTCTGACATATAAACCAGTAATTTGGATTCCAGAATTGACACAAATGCTTGCTAATTTATGTCAATCGTCTTACTCTGATACGATAATTAATGTATATATTGTAACATTTTGGTAATTATGTTTATGTTGAACTTTAATTTAACTATTTTCCATTCGCGAGTATAACGAATGACAGGAATCCCGAAATTTATGACTCCCGGTCCCGACACATATTTATAATACGTACATACTGTTAAAGAAGCTTGATATTGGTACACATATTTGTAATGAATATTTTAACATGAATTGATATTTTTTAATTGTCATGTTGCTGAGATCCATGTATTTTATATTATATTCTAGTAGCGTTTTTGTTTATAGATACTTCGAAGTGGTATAAAACATTCAAACGATTCTGAAGGAAATAAAAAACGCTTATAGTTAATTGGAAATTAATTAAAATAGGGACCTGTCACGGCGTCGCATGATATTCTTTCAATTTACATTACATAATTTAAATGGCTCAATTTAAGTCCATTGCAGTACTATTATTCAGCCGTGGGTACTAACTAAATAT
>DWRA01004976.1:0-10316 GCA_018250295.1 Spathilepia clonius
GTAGCTTGTTGACGTTCAAAAAGAGTTCTGTATGAACCAACTTTGATTAAATGATTTTTGATTTTGATTTTTTGATTTTGCGAGCACTAGTGGTACATCTACTTTAATAGTTGTAATTCATTTGTGATCATGCACATCTCGGGATGCACAAAAGTAAAAGCAAAATTCTGATATTCCTAGATCCACTTGTGTATAACGAAGAACACAAGGGTATACAATATCTCGCAGGGAGACCTTAAGATTGATTCCGTAGGTATAGTCCTACCTACTTCATCGATTATATGTTTTATTTTATGCAATTGCAAAGTTATATTACAACATCACATGTATGTGCGTCTATGCGCGCAGGTGACCACTTACCATCAGTTAACAGTGAAAGTGGTAGAACCCTTTGTAGTTCGAATCCAGAATCACCACACCCATTTCTGCCTTATTAAGTAGTGATAAATGCTGCTTTATTCAAATTTAGTGGGAGACATACTTATCTGAGTTCTGACATCTTCCGCAAGGATAGCAAAGCATCTTTGGCCAACCTCAGGAACCTAATCTTACTTGAGCTTCATTACAGATATCCATGAGCGGCAGTACACACTTACCATGAGATGGACGACTTGCTCATTTGCTATGCCTACATTATAAAAAAAAATACCTACTTAAAACCAAAACACTCATGCTCATTTGCTATTCGAATATTATAAAAAAATACCTACTTACAACTAAAACACTGTACTTTGCATCTTATATATCCTTGTATAGACAAATAGAGCAACTCTCTGTTCATTCGCACTCTCCCCTTCTGATCGTAATTGCTTTACTACGGAACGTTTTTCAAATCAATACCGATTCTGTCGAGCGAAGTGTGACTACTATTTTTTGTACTTATAAGCTGCATTCAAATAATATGTTTTATAACATATTTTTGTTATGTGTAGATAAAAAAATTTAACTTAAGTATATAATAAGAAGGTACTTCGCGACACCTAAGAATAATATTATAATTATGGTTAAAAACACCATTCAAAAATACGAATTAAACAAGATTATAAACATATAAACTACATTAGTAATGAACTTACCACTATGACTCTTACCACACCTTTCAAACAGAACGCTGCAAGATTTAACACTGGTATTACTAAGTAGAAACAGGTGTGGCGGTAGTGCTTCCGGAAACGAACCACGAAAGATTCTATCAAGATCATATTAGTGTAAATATAAACAGCTCAATTGATAAATAATATAAAAAATTAAAGAATTATGCAATTTTAAAAACATTCTAACCAAAACAAAGCCACCATCAACGTTCAAAAGATCTAAAAACACGTGTCAAATTTTAACAGCAAAATAAAGCCGGTGGCATACTTAAAGCGATTGTTGCGACGGCGGTATCATAACACGGGTATTATATCTTAAGCCGCGTTAATTTGCTACCGTCCGAGCGGCGAATACAATTTTACGGGGCGCTGGACGCTGAGCCGATTGCGAGGCACGAGACAATCCTGCTGCGGAGCGGAGTATGAAGAGAGTACAACGAGTAGATGCGGTACTCGTGACTTTTTTAACAATCGTATTTTAATAAATGCAAATTAAAATGAATTCGAGATATATGAATTTGTTTTTTTATTTATGCTTATATGTAAGTAAAAAATATACACAAACGAATTCGTCTATACGCACATATACAACTGTACTAATGTGTAACTGTATATTATATCGTTATCATAATTATTTTAAATAGGCCTTATATATAATATTATGAACCTTCAAAAGAAGGATTAGTCGAATTGCGTAATTGAACTTGTCTTCCCATAGTTATAGTATTGACAATGGTACAATGCTAATATGACAATGAGTTCTACCCACTCACATTTTAGTAACATTAACAAGTAACTAAACGATAATAAATATGTATTTAAATTAAAATAAGGTGTACATAATAATGCATTTTATATTTTGCTAATTTGAAATCACATAACATGAATACGCAAAGATTCTTATGACAACAAACTGTACAAGGGTGTGTGCACAAGGATGACATACTGTACGCACTCGCTACCATAGGCTAAACAACACCGCATCCAACACTTCGTACGTCGGAGCACAAAACACAAGTGGTCGCGTATTGGTTAAAGGGCGAGTGTTCCCGGATTAGAGGTGAGGAAACCGGGATGTAGCTGAGGAATGATTTTTGAATGCAATATTTCAGATACCTAATCATATTTTACTAATATAATTTAAGTTTAGTGACTGTGGGGAAGACGGCATATACCACCCCTCTCTAGTAGACGTTTTAGGCGACTAATGAATTGACTCCAGGAGAAAAGCAGGATCTTCTCTGGAAATACTACTTGTACTATAGTCACAGAAACACGTAATTAAGTGTAGTAAGGACATTTCCCGCCGCGCATACATATGTACGTATTCTTTCCTTGTCCACGCATACGCACACAAGTCGCGAAGAGACTCGTCGCTAGCCTAACTCTCAGGGAAGTAGGGTTCCTCACGATGTCTTTCCTTCACCGTTAAAGCAATTGTTAAAGCACCGGTAAAGTGACAATTGATTTGTAACGTGCACATAACTTTGTAAGAATCAAAAATGCGCTCCTGGGATTTAAATCACCTTATTTAAAGTATAAATTTAAAACCACTAGGCTTTCTTCGCTTAGAATACATTGAGTTACTTTACGTGTGCGGATAAGAAGCGCGTGTAGGCGTAAAAACGCGCTACGGGGAAAGCGCCCTAACTAAAGCAAAATTTGCTTGTTTAAGGGATTTTAATGGCCGACTATGAAAAATAACTTATACCTAACACCCCCGTTCGGTATAAAAACCAAATATTAACCAAAACTCTATAACATGGTAAATACATTTACAGGGGATTCTTAACGAAATCAGAATCAAATTAAAACGAAACAGTCCAATTCCGCAACAACAGCGAAATTAAATATGAAGCTTGAAGCGGAAACGTAATAAAAATTAATAAAAAACTTCCATACAAAGCCATCGCAGCGTAAAATCGGCTTATGTGCGACGTAATTTTATTTTATTTTATTCGAAGCAGATAATCAGATAGAGTTTTAATACAAAAAATATAGTGATATCAATCAATTGGGTGTCTACGATGGGAATAGTAACACTTGTTGGCGGACTTATCTTTACAATTTATTTGTTAAATTAATTATTTTTATCTTTTGCAAGCCAAATTTGTTTCGTACTTTGGGCTTCGATTCGACACTACTACACGTAGGTATTGTTACATTACAACTGCAATGCTAAAGAGTATAATACGAGTATGAGGCATTAGTTCTTTAAAAGCCAGACTATGATCTATCTCAGATACGGCTTTAGTATTTGTGGTTGATTATAGATTTTTCCGTGCGGCAATGTCATTAAGTGCATGCTCGATGGGCAAATTAATTTCTTCAAAAATACCTTATATTTTCATTTTAAACTTATACAATTTTATCGCACACTTGGACTCCCAGTTTCAAGTTTGCTGTAGACACACACAAAAACGTGATCGTAAAAGACAAACAGAATATAAATTTAAATTCATCACGTATGTACCTGAACCAGAGATTAAATTCAGAACTTTCTGGATGTGACACCGTTATCCTGAACACTTGTCTTTAATGACACCAATGTAACCTATCATCATCAGGTCATCCGTCTACAATCTTTCATTCACAAAAATCCTTATTACAATCACAATACACCACACCGAATCACTTAACCCTATCCATATTAAAAAGGCTCTTCAAATACGAAAGCTACTAAGCCGATGTTTAGCAAAGCTCCTAATCACTCGAATATAGTTATGTAAGCGGTTTATTGCTAAGCAACGGACCAAGTGAGCCGTTAAGTCTCCAAGATTCGAACAATTGTGTGCTGTGCACTCGTTTGTACCACGTGACCTGCCTACCGATGTGCCACTTGACTGGAGGGCGTTTACATGGTACGTTTATGGTTGCGACTCCACCATGCTGCTGCAAGTGGACGAAAATTAACGGATGAATCGTACAACACAATTCTCAGAAGTTTGTAACACATAACATATAGTGTCCGATGCTAATACAATGAAAATAGGTAAAGGAAGGTAAGAGTTAGCGGACAACATAGGTCGGATGACTCCGAATGGTCTAAAAGTTCTCTGTTGGCTTAATGATCGCTGGGACCGATGGTGATATCTCCGGAAGGACGGAAACGCACGTCATATTAAGCCAGAAGCGGTCGCCTATCTAGCTGCCGACTATCCAACGTTGCTTAATATTGGATCTGGCCATAGTTATGATGACCATTAAATTGGTGATTAAAAATCAGAACGTAATCACCACTATCCCAAACACACTTACTATCAACGTACTGTGTACGGTAAATGATATAGTAAAAGTGAACAAATTATTAGTTTGAGTGCAACCCAGTTAACTGCATAGTAATCACAAATCGTAACGACGAAAAGTCGCATCGTATAAAAGCCACACACCGGCTCAAGCAAACCCACCTTACTGAAGTGTCTGGATCGCCCGCACCCATTCCCGCAAATACGGATTTACTTAAGTTTACCAGTTTAGGACAAACGGCTTCACGATAATGTAAGAAAAGACTGTTTAGGTTTATTTTTTGTTATGTTTAACGTTTTTTTACCGTATTTTTGTGACAGAATAGAATATTCACACTCGATCAGCGAAGGAAAACATCGTGAGAAAACTTGCACACCTAATTCTTGCAAAAAAATTATCTTAAAGGTGACATGGGTCTCCTCTCATTGTGAGAAGAGACCTTTACTCAGCAGTGGCACATTTATGAGTTGACTACTATGTACTTTACTGGATGTTAAGTGACACTAACCCTGAAGGCATCATGGACAAATTTACATTATTCAGTTTATCATTATTATCAATCCTTTTCTGTTCTTATATTAGTCAAAGAGTTTCATTCAGAGTGAGAAAAGTATAGGAGAATGTACAGCGGTGAAGTACGGATTGGGTTACACATACACCGTACTTTGATTTCATATAACTTTGAGGTCGTTTTTTATGAAACTTTCAGACATGTTGTTTCTTTATACCTTTTTCCATCATCGTAAAAAAACTTGATAATTTTCTAATAAACACATAACTTCGAAAAATCTCAAGACAAAATTTGAACCACAACTTAAGAAGCTGCAATGAGGACAAGATGAAAGATTTGAATAAATCGCCATGAATCACGTTCATCCAAACTTCAAAACATAACTTTGTCGCATTACGAGCTTGATTAGAATTCCTCGTTTCAATTAAACGTAGATAACAAGTCACCGCGCAAAATCTCTGTTCCACGCAATTAATTTATATAAAACGATAAGGTTTAAAGGCGCGGAATATGCAAGGCGAGTTCCTTCGTTACGTGATCTTGATAAGTTTCGGAATAGGGTTGTTTGCTTTTGTATTCTAATTGCAAGGGATGTTGCATACACCCCAAACAGACAGACAATTTTGATAGAAGTACCGTAAAGTGATATAATTATCGTTGTTTTCTATATTTGATATCGTTATTAAGAAAGCAAAGATATAGTGAAACCTGTTGTAGTTTGACCACAATACTACTCACTTTTTTTGGTCTTGGCAGGAGGGTTATTCCCAGTTATAGACTAGTTTGAAGAATGTGGCGATATAAATATACTTATACATAGTTTCCAAGTTTCTTTTAGAAGTAAAGGACTTCTTCGTGACCGACTTCAGGTATAACTGCAATCTTATTTGTAATTGATTACATATTTACCATCAGGTGAATTGCACTCTTGTTATCAACTTTATAATTACTATCCGCTCATAAGGTCTTCAGGGCTGCTATCCAATAACAGTAACAAAAATAATAACTATCCAATAACAACCGAGAACTGAGCTTAACTTTCCTTCTAAAGTACAGAGACGCGTATGTATTTTAGCTATCAGCGGTCACCTATCTAACCACCGACCGCGCCCGACGCTGCTTCACTGTGCAGACTAATTGATATTTACACAACGCAATAGTACAAACTTTAAAACATTATTAACGATTTTAAAACATAAACAGAAAGAAATAAAGTGTAAAGCACAACCCTGGTTAAAGTGTAAGCGCGAATCTTGCGCTAATAAAATAAAACAACTATGTCTCGGCGACTAATGACTAAGAACACCTTCGGAATACAGAATACGAGACACGTAGCATCGTAGCCTCGTAGCACCGTAGAGATAACGTAGCCCGTAGCGCGCGCTGATTGGCTGAGGACGGATGGGGGAAAACATAAAGACTTATATTTTTACTGCCTTGATAAAAGGCTTATGGGTTTTCTTAATTGAGGTAAAGTTGTATCGTGTGTTCTGGAAGTTATCTTGCCGTGATAAGATTATGTCAGCTGCTCAGTTGAATCCTAAATGAAATGAGTACAGACTACCCTTCAAGACAATGAAAAATATAATATTTTGAAATTGTGAAACTAGCACAATTTCGATATTTACGCATAATTATTGATATTTTTCACAATATATTTTAATGTAGTAAAATCCAAGAAAACCAATGTTTATAAAAAAACAGAGAATAAAAGAAATGTACTCGTATATCTAACACATAGTATATAATATTAAATCGTGTAAACTAATAAATAACAATAATAATTGAATCATAAAACGTGCACTTGTAACCCAAAATGCTAAACGCTAAACTGCTCGACAATAAGTAAAATAAAAATAAACCAGAGGCAATAATAAGCAAAAAACGGTGAAACTTTCCATCTATTTTAGGGCGGCATCAGTATCTCGTTTATAGTTAGGAACAATCTCCCGGAGGACATTATAAGTGGCCAATGATTATTTTGTGCTACAGAGACGGTATTCTCAAACATGTGCGGTATATAAAGTTTCGCACGATTGTGTGAGCGAAATATGTCGCACGTGTTATGGATGAAATCAGTTTGAAATTCAGTTGGCTTCATTTTAATTAGTGTATTAAATTTTAATCTTATTTATGTAAAACCAGTAAGAATGATTTTGGAGAATATGTCTAACGAAAGAAGAATTTCATATGTGAATGAAGTGTATACCAAATTTTAATGCGCTATAATGTTTTATAATGTAAATGGTTCTTCTATAATAGTAATGGGTGTTCTAAGACTAAATATGAACTGCTGTGACTTAATTTTGTAAGAATGTCGACACATCTATGGTGAACTTAAGATTGGGCTCCTATTTATTATTCGATAGCTCTTTATCACTCCACTGTCATAAAAGTCAAGAGTTTGTCATAGACAAAGCATTTCAATGTATTGGAGCCACAGTAAATACTAATTTTAAAAGAAAATGTTGCAACTTATCTCCTGGTTTGAATATTTTGATTTAATTCTACGCAGGCCGCGCGTTCCACGGGAAGAAAATTCAAAGCCCATAGCAGACTCCTCTAATCACAAAATCATCCTATTTTGAGTAAGTTATCTTCATTATTGGGAGTGACCACTTAACTCTTTTGACTTGTAGTGTCATCGCCTACTTGTGTTATATCAAAAATACCGTTAGAAATTACGTAAGGTTCGCGGATTTCATAATAACCGCCACGTCGCCACACTCGCCCCTCTTAAGATGCTCATAAACATGTTTTTCTGGCAATAAAAATGATAAATCACCTTTTTTTATATGGTCAATCAGTAGATATGGTGTTTTTTCTATTGGCAGATAAAATCTATAGAGTCACTGTTTCGCCAGGGGAATAATAGTTGAGTATGATTTTATTTTGATTGATTGCGATTTAACGTTGACTCGACCTTTCCGTTCAAAATTTATGATTCGAGAAACTTTATTTCTAAAAAGTACGATACCTATTTTTTTTACTAAGACATATGAAATTATAATCATTTACGTAAATTAATTAAAAACCTAGAGACCAATGCAACAACAAATTATCCGTGGTTACTTACTTACCTACCTAATTCAGTAGTCATAATATTTTATAATACCTACTTAAAATTACTTATAGTTGTAATTAGCGGACATACTTTTACAAATTGTTCCAGTTTACTCCCAATCATAGTAACTCAACTACATGTCCTATACTGAGTTTTTAAAAATGTTAGCCAGAAGCAGTAGGTAATTAATTCACATCAACGGTCTGTGTCGAGGGAAGATGTTGGTATTACCATTACAGCTACGATTATAAACCGTTTTGTATAGATATGAAAAAATCCCAGAACTAAAGATTTGGCGCTAAAATTATAAAGAAGTAAATAAAAAATAACGCACATAATATCGAGCCAAAAACAAAACTATACTTTCTATAACCTTAACCTAATCCTAACAAATATTCCATAAGTTAGTGATTCTTGCAGGATCCCAAAACACCATATATTGCCGAAAATCGCTAACAAAGCCGCGTTATGCCTTATTAAGTATGCCACGAAAACAATCAGTAAATTATAGCGTAGAGAGCACAGAACACACTATATCATTCTTATGACAACAGTTCTGCGACAAGCGGCTTGGCGCTCGAAAAAATATTTTTATTTCCGAAAGAGTAGTTTGATATTCAAAAGAACAGTATATACGGTATTGACCCGTTACTGACCTAATGCTGGGCACGGGCCTCTTCTCAGAATCAGAAGGCCATAGTCCACAACCTTACCAAATACCTACGGATTGACATGCTTCACACATTTGTGAGAACTTTACCATTCCTAACTCTAAATTCAATTTTAATACTCTTATCGAAAAATCGGAGGTACTTAATAATCAATTCCCAAATCACTGATGTCAGATAAATTCTACCACTGGACTATCACAACGTAACGGTTTGTAATTCCTAAATAAAGTTTTTGACAATCAAATTATTCAAACCCGGAACTCCTACGCTTCATATTACTGTAGGCACAGATAAGCAAATTGCGAATCATCTTGGGAATTTATATTTCACCATAACAGTTCCCAAGAAACAACATCATCAAAATTAAAGACAAAACTCTCCCCAAAACAAAACTAGTTAATAAAACCATACAATAAGTCAGAAATAAACGGTTCCAACAAACTAAAAATTACAACAAAACAAGATTATGCCGATGTAGCTATTTTATTGTGACACAGAGATTGTAAAACGCGTACCAACTACCCTATGTGCTGGACACAGTGTCTGAAATTCGTAGTTGTTTTTGGGGAGACATGGTAAAGGGGACACAGTTAATTTGTGGGTTTATGGACGAAGGCACCGACACTATGGCGTTGTCGACGCCAAGTTTTGATGATTATTACTTTATTAACCAATATTGAGTGCCGGATTTTACTGGCCCGGTTTCGAGTATTTTGTATAACTAATCCACGGTTAAATTGTAAATGAAATTATGTACCGTGTTAGTTAATTCATGATTAGAATGCAAATTAAAGTTCTTGACGAATATGAGATATACAAAATAATTTTATGAGTTAAAAATTATGTTATCGTTGTCACCTATGACAATTTTATTAGTACGTTTATTTATGTAATAATTTTAATTAACTCCTGTATATCTATAAAATATATTTAAAACTGTAATTTCATTCTCAAGACGTTAATTTAACAAAAGCCTACCTTTACCTACCAGTTTTTAAATCTATTAATAAGCCCTAATAATTAAAAAAAACAACAAATTCTCTCTGTCACTAATACTTCATACTTCAACACATAAAACACGTGATTGAACTGATGTTACGATAAATGCGATTTAGGATGTAACCTCCCTGTCTAGAATGCCTATTAACTTGCGCCTCGAGATCTTGTATTAATTGGTTTGCATGTCTATGTTAAACTATAGTTAATACCGCGGTGTCGCCCGCAGCGGTTAGCCGGCGCGTCGCCGCTTGATTGGAATGGTTGTAAACCGATCCATGATAGAGTTGGGTCACCATATCGATAAGTGATAATGTATCGAGATACTTTTGCATCTTGTAAAGAAATTACTGGCGTCAACAACTGTAAAGAATGTCAAATCAACAACAGATTTATTAAAAGATAGTGATTAATATTAGTACAAATAAAATTGCTAAAAATGCTCTTAAGTAATAAATTTCCAATCACTAATAAAGTTAACATTACAATATTTTAAAATATGGCATCTTTTCCAAAATATTATATTTTAGTGGATATAGTAAATATTTTTAAATGCACATGAATTCGATTTGATTTGATTTACATGTATTCAATTACGCAACCTAAACCTAGGCAAACGGGGACAATTTTATCAATATATTGACAATATTGATTTAACAAATTCGAAAGATAAATGTAGTAAAAATTTACACTACTAGTAGTGTAAATTTTTACTACATTTATCTTTCGAATTT
>DWRA01004977.1:0-10315 GCA_018250295.1 Spathilepia clonius
CCACACCCTTCAAACCAGAAGACAACAGCGCTTAACACTGCTGTTATTAGGCAGAAATAAGTGTGACGGTGGTGTCGCCGGAGTCGAACTACAAAGGTTTCTACCACCTTTAAGTTACACGGTATAGTTGGGAAACCTCTACCTATTATTTCTTAAAGTTTATTGATTGTTATATATTCACTCGTTGTTTCCTTTTTTGTCATCGTGGTATATACAATTTGAAATCTATTATCTTAGTATGTTATACTAGCTATGCCCCGCGGATTTCATCCGCGTTTAAAATAATAGTTTACAAAATATAATAAAAGCAGGCCCAGTTAATCCTTATAACATATGCCCTTGAAAGTCCCGTGACAAACAGACAAAAAGATAAATGATCGCTGTTTGTTATAAGTACCGCATATACGATATGCATTTGATAAAAATCTGTTATTTTGACATTACGAACAGACACTTCAATTTACTTTATTTGTATATATTCTAGTATTAACATTCTATTTATTACTTTTATGTCCTAAGTTGAACAAGTTTTGTAGTGGGTATACAATACGTAAGACTTACAAGACCTTAATCTCAAAACCGGCTTATGACACCAGCTTCTTATAATTATCTCCGAACAAAAAAATATAATTGTCTCATTTATTATTATAAAAATATTGATTATCCTTATTAATATATGAAAGTACGTGTAGCTTTGGAGCTTTTTGAATAAATAAGTGGTGGTACCATTTGTGGTTCTACTCCGGGGGCATCACCACCATCTCAATTTCTACCTGATAATAACAGTGTTGAACGCTGCTGTATTCTCATCTAAATGGGCATACTTATCCGAGGCATTCCAACTTAGTCATGATCGGTAGCAACGCATTTATGGCCGTCCTCACGACTCCAATCCTACTTGTGGTCACAACATGTCCAGGGGTGGTAGGGGGTTACTTATTATCAGACGGACTGCACGCTCGTTTGCTACATAAAACAAAAAAATATTGTGGTCCACGTGAAAGATGTCAGGGGCCTTAGCTAGTTAAATATAATTATAATTTGACATATGCTTGTTAGCCTTGACTCGGTCATTGTTTTTTGTCCGGCTGTCTGTGATCACGTTCGCTCAAAGATTAATGGGATATACGTAATGTTTGCACATGTCAATATGTTGCTAATGGGGCCTTTAATTTTTGCGGTGGATGTATTGGTGCTGTGCTTTTAATAAAATTTGTTGTGGATATTTATTTAGTTTTCGTTAGAAGTCTAGGCTTTAAAAAGGAAAAACTAAACGCCTAGTGGTGTACGTAATAGAAGTAGGCTATATGAAATAACTCCACCTAAAGAAGAACAGCGCTACAAACACATACAGCCTAGCGTGATGATAACGGCAAAACCATTCTGTTTCGGTTCCAAGATGGAGGTAGATTTACCAATAGGCTTAATAGGCTGGCGCCTTAGGCAGATTGTATAATCGGCAAATTTGGGGGCAAGTTATCATTTTTTTTTGTAATTTGTTAATTGTTTAAATTATTTATCCTTTTTCGCTTCCTGATTTCTGCAGGGGTCGGCAAGAAAATTGGTACTCGTTTAGTTTTGGTCCGCGATGGTGCCTAACTGTAGAGGTCGATAAGGGCGTATATAATTTAATAAGCAACTGGCGGCAAGTGTAAATGCGCTGCTAATCCAACATGCGTATGAATAATGATGGAAACGGAAACTTCAATAAAATAATAGTAAGAACGCATCTTTGACCGCTCTTATTTAGTTATTTATATTAAATTTACTGATTTATATTAAATGTACGGATGTCAATATGTGGTTATAACCACTAATAAAGTACACAAACATTTGGTAATTTATTATGTTAATATAAAACCCGAATGTTATTCAACTTTATTAATTCCATTGAATGTTACAAAATTATTAATAGATGTTATTATGTATCAATGATAATATTCACCTATGTAAATTTAGTAGCATGCAAATATTACATTTTTGAAATAATTCAATATAACATATTATATTATTATACAATTAAAAGATAAAGTTCATATTATTATTATTATTATATGTTAAAGCTATAAATTTAACATATATGTAAAATATTTTAAAATGTAATTATTTGTAATTATTTGTAATAATTATAATATAAAAATATTTGTAATTAAAATGTATTTCATTATTGCATTTATATTATTATGTGTAAACATTTTATCCTTAGGTAACTTTGTATAAATTACTTGAAAACTAGTATTACTTGCTTACACGTCGTTGTATTGTCGATTTGTCACAAGCAGTGTACCACACACTTGTAGAGCTGGTCAGCCATCTCAGCTGATCCGAACAGTGCGATTTCATATTTTTTCACCCACGCACTCGTTCACCTTGTGAAGTAACGAATTTTCGCACGGTGTAAATCAAATGATTGGTCATTCTTTTATTCCTTTTTTGTATCGGGTTTTTCTAAGATGCCCATTCTTGATAGATATATTTGATGCCACTTTAAGGTATTATGTTTAAGTGGTGCGTATCGAATATTCTAATTGGAATGTATGGGTGCGAGTATTGTTGATGTGGAATTGGAGTGATTATGAACATTAAATGTAGGTACGATATTATTGTATATTGTTCGCAGTCACGAATGGTATCAAAAAATGTTCCAACGTATTCGCAATCTATAAGTATTGTAACGAGTAAACCAAACTAAGATTAAAAATATTACGAAATTTGCTACGGTATTATTTAATTGAATCTTCGCCATCTCGGGATACTCTTAGATCTAACGTAGGAATGTAGGTAGGTATGTACATACATATTTATGAGACTTGACTGCAGATTGCAAGACAGTCTTGCAGAACATTTTCTTAGATAGAACATATGTAGAACTTTGATGATACAAAACGAAAAAAAACTTACATTCATTACATTTCACATTTAAATAATTGCAAGAATATATAACGAGTCTTGTTGCAGTAACATTAGACAAATCTTACGAGGAAAGACAGCGTTAAAAGTTATCAGGTTATATTATAATAACACCCTTTGAATAGAAGTTAATGTTTGCTTTTTGTGATTTATTACAGGAAGATGAAAAAGTCGTGGAGTTAGTTGCTAAGTACGGGCCGAAGAAATGGACGCTAATAGCGCGGCATCTCAAAGGCAGGATAGGGAAACAATGCAGGTTGGTAAAATTTTTCTTTTTAATACGTGTTAGCATTAACTAGAAATTCTTAGTTTGTCTATCTGAAATTTTTACAATTTATTAATTTATAAATTTTTAAAACAAGTGTGTGAAAAATGTTTTTAGACAATTGTAATGCAATGCAAAATTTTACTTCTTAATTATAATAAAAAATACATAAGATTTAAGGGCACTTTCAGACTCGTCATTTAAAAAAAATCACATAAAAAATCGAACTATTTTTTAAGCATCTTTTTAATATTCCAGGGAGCGCTGGCACAATCACCTAAACCCCTCAATAAAGAAAACAGCGTGGACAGAACAAGAGGATAGAGTCATTTATCAAGCACACAAACAGTTGGGAAACCAATGGGCAAAGATCGCCAAGTTACTGCCTGGAAGGTAAGTAAGGTTCTAATAAATAAGATATTTATTATAATTAATAAATGACCATGCAGGCCATTTGATTTTTAATTATAACTGCTTGTGGATATAGTCAGGAATTTTGCCAAAAATCAATCACAAAATTTGTGCTACGTCTGAGGATTAAAACGGAACGCATTGAAAGAGATAATCTGTCTTATCCTTCAAACAAACAGCTGTTCCATGCTTTTTAAGGTCAATCTACTATTGTCTCATTCATCGACTCTAGTCTGTGCCGAATAAGATGGGTTGAGGCTATGGTACACTATTCAGGCACATTATGTATTTATCTTAATATCAGATGGCGTACAACCTCTTCTGACGTTTTTCTGAAGCGTTACATTTTAGTCCTCACACTAATCTCAATTAGAATTCTCATCTTATCCATGGTTAATGTATATCCATAGGCGGCAGATTCTAATCAGAGATCAGATGGAATGTACGTTCCTTTGCTACTTCTATATTATACTGTAAATCTTCCAAGAAACCATTAAAATACCCATATAATATTTCAAACCAATCGGTGCAGTCGTTAAGAAGTAATGTGAAAAAGATAAGTACGGAAAGATAATTTTTGCTACCCGTTGTCCTATTACCCTTTTTCCTGTAGGAATGAAACATTTTTCCGTGGAAAAAAGTAGCCTATGTTCAGCAGTAATAATGTCGCTTTCTAAGGGTAAAATAATTTTTGAAATCAGTCCAGTAGTTTCGGAGCCAATTCATTTCAAACAAACAAAAAATGAAACCTTTCCTCTTCATAATATTAGTATAGAAAAAAACTATATACATATGTATATGAAAGTTATTTGCATAAAATTGTTACTCAATTGTGTATTAAAAGAACCAAAAAAATATATACATATAAAAAGTATATATAATTTATGTACATCAATGTGTTACTAACTAACCATCAAATTCTGTTAACTAAAGAAACTAACATTCTCTGTCTGTGTACATCCAGGACAGACAACGCGATAAAGAACCACTGGAACTCGACGATGCGGCGCAAGTACGAGCCGGAGATGCTGGACTGCTTCGAGACGCTGCGACGCAAGCAGCGCGGCAAACGCACCTTCGAGGGATCCGAGCGCTCGCACGACTCTCACAATGAGGTAACGTTAACACTTTCCACACTCACTACCCCACACTACGATTCCCTGTCTTCAATGCCATAGACACACGCGATGATATACACTCAAACACCCAGACCTAGAGCAGAAATCTAAATTTGTCATTTAGATATCTATCTGGCCGGGTTCGAACTTGGAACCGGCTGCGAGTCAGACCGGTATGCCACGTAGGACATCGCATATTAATATTAAGTTTCAGGTACCATTTACATTTACGGGATATTTAACTTTCTTTTATTGTATTGAAGTAGCAAACACATGCAAGATTAGTCCTACCTAAGGTAGACCACAGACGCGTTGCTACCACTGAGGGCTAAGTTGGAACGCCTCTAATACGTAAGTCTTTCTTACCACACCCTTCAAACTAGTATACAGTTTAAACATACTATATGATAAGACATAGATAATTATTTTATTATTCATTGATTACATGTTTTCTGTGTAAGAAAACACAAGAGTAAAGTTATTTGTAAAGTAATTCGCATAAATATATTGATTGGTATTGAAAACGTGTTATATTTCAATTATACAAACAAACATTTTGTTCTTTAATTATAATTTAAATGTAAATTGAAATTTTTTAGTTAGTTGAGATGTTTTAACTCAAATTATATTTATATGTATATTTATCTCCATAAATATACATATAAATATAATTTGAGTTTTGCAATTGCCGTATCATAATCAAAATGAATACATTGTTAACATCAAAATTCTATCAATTCCAGACGGCATGGACGGACTCGTTCAACGAATCGGGCCAAAGCAACTCATCTGTCACAAGGCAACCACCCTCCAAACAAGTGCAGTACTTCAGGCAACTGTTGAAGGATCAGCTCAGCAATCTACAACATCAGCCTCCGGAGACTTCGCCGAGCAGAGGAAATTTGGTAGCCGCAGACAGGCTTGAGATTGTCGAGTCACCTTTTAAGTGCGTATGATGTTTTTTATAATATTGTAGTAGCAAACAAGTATATAGTTTGCTGGATGGTAAATAGTCATTACCATCCATAGGCATATTCAGTCAACTTCTGTAATATAGAACTAGAACAATATAGAACGGTGGTTTTATCTAAAGACAATAGTGGATGCTTTGCCACTCCTGAAAACTAATTCAGTAATACCCCGTTTTATGCGAGGGATGTGTTCCGGAAAAAATCGCGTTAAGTGAAATTCGTGTATATCGGGGTTTACGATTAAACATAGTTACCACTTAATATAAAAAAATACGAATCATTTGAATCAATAATTTAAATTCTCAGAACCCTTTATGCAGTATTGCATGTTATTTTTACCGAAAAATGAGGAGTAATTTCTTAAATAAGCGTAGATTAAAATTCTTAAGTAGGAAATTCGTGTAACGCAAGGCTTTTAACGCAAAATTTGAAATTCGCGTAAAAGTGAAACCGCGCACAACGGGGTCGTGTACAGCGGGGTATTACTGTATAATTATTCATATAAAAGGAAATGTTTCTGTGTTATTTCCATGTTTTTGCCTGGTTTTGATTTGCCACAGACATACAAAATTAATAGAAAGATATGATGTGGTTTAGCTAAAGTTTCTAAAATCAGTACTCTATAGATGTAATATTAATTTTTAGAACTTATATGTACAAGAAAGCTGTCTTTTAATTTAAAAATATAATGTATTTCAATGTATTTTTTTCAGATATGTAACTATTGATTCCTTACCGTCGAATTCACCTCTGAAGAACTATTTAGCACAATCTTCTGCAGTGGATACTGAAAATCAGAATTCTGGTAAGCATATCGATATTAAATATCAGAGGAATTCAAATTATCTAGAAATTATATTAGAATTAGATTATATCAAATAAAGATTTTTGTATTTGTGCTTGATATTTTTAGCTAACACTCAGGCACATTTCAAATCCAATCTAGAGTCATTTCTATTGTAATTGAATATAAAAAAAATATTTCTAACATCAGGTTTTTTTCTAAAAAAATCTTACAAAAAATCTTAATCTATCTTTAAGTTCTTGGCTGGTCATCACAACTTTTACGTTAATAATATATTTGACAAAAATGTTCTGTAAGCTTAATATAATTTACCTAAGAAATAATAATGAAGAGAAGAAGACACTTTGTTTTTTATGATGGTCAAAAACAAAATGGAATATTATAAGGATTGTTATGAATCATTTATTTATATCAATTATACTATTTTCCAGTATCGTACTCACTTCAGTCCGAATCATCAAAGGATATAGCGGTACCGTCAATGTACAGTTCGCCGAAGAAAAAACATCAAGAAACCAACAGCCCACCCCCCATTTTGAGGAGGGGGAAAGTGAAAAAGAATCAATCGTTAACCCCCAACCCTAATGTGAGTTAAAGTATCGTATCAATTTATAATTATTTTATTATAGAGGATCAAGTATTATATTATCCTCTTTGTGAAATTACTTCTGTACTTTGCTTGTACCTTGACAATGCTCTTGTAACAACAAGAACTATATAACAAATTTCCTTCGTGATTTTTAATGTTTCATTACTGAGAGTGGATGTCTCCTCAAAATTAGAGGTCCTGTAACAAATTCTACATTGTATCTTCAATATGAATTGATGAAGATATATTATGGTTAACACATGTTGGTTCTCATCCCACCCATAAGGCTTCGATAACGTTTAACAACTGTTTTCCAATGAGCTCTGTTACATGGTGATCGATCGATCAATCATGATATGAGACAGAGTTTAAAAATATATGTGAACCTAACATTTTACTTAAAATTGAAATAAATTCCTTTTGGTTGATGTTGGATATTCTGATACAATATTAAGCACATAATTAGGCTAGGCATAAATTGTCAGACAATTAAGTGACTGGCTGGGATACACATCACATACATATAGATAAACATCCATATAACAACGTATATATTCTTCCTTTATCGATTGCTTAGTGCGGTTCCTCAACATAGTGTAGTTTCGTTCATTCTCTTTAGTTCCAAGTAAATTGCTCTATTTATTTTCATTTATCATAATATCTCCATATTTATCTTTCAGGCGTGGTCAGAAGCAGTATCGAAAGCATTGGAATCACGCGAGGGTGTAACTCCGATCAAGGCGCTACCGTTCAGTCCGTCGCAGTTCCTCAACTCTCCGGCGACTCTATCCTTCCCTAACTTCGATTGTACACCTTTGAGGCAAGCCGCACATGCTAAGGTTGGTGTAAACTACAATTTTTGTGGTAATAAATTTTAATACTTGTCAGTAATGTAGTTTTCGGTTTAAGTACATTTTTTTTTTAAAGGAAATGGATTACTTTTTAACTATTCTTTTCTGATATCATAGATGATGAATGATTCAACAATGAATTCAAAAATAATTTGATAATTACCACAATGTGTACAAAATTGATACTATATCATCATTTAGAAACACCTTGGTCCGTAAGTATTAAATAGGTTAAAATTTTTATATGTTCATCAAAATTAAATAAAATCTCCAGTGTATTATTTATTCTTATTACATACAAAATATTAAATTAAAATAATAAAATTTTTTAAAAATTTTGAGTGTAAAGACTGGAAGAAAATCACTGCAAAATTTAATGTTGAAACTTTCAATGTGTTACAGGAATGGGGAGCTAGTCCACTGCTAAACACACCAACACCAGTCAACATTACCCCCGGCGGCACGCAATTGAAGAGTAACACACCTAAGTAAGTGACAAACAGAAAACACTTATCTTGTATATAGTAATGGAGTAAACGTACGTGCAATCATTCTGATGTTAAGTAAGTCCTGTTGTTCGTGCGGACATCTGGAAACAACAATACAACAGTAGCTGTTGTATTGTTGTTGCATGGTAAACAGATGTTGTGATGCTGGTAAGCAACATCTTTACAATGTTAACTTCATACAGTGAAGTAAGATTAACAGGAAAAGTGAGTTTATTTAATAATTCTTAATCTTACTTAAAAAGTTATTATGTTTGCAGTTTAGTTTAGTTTATTCCGAGCATCTAGTAGTAGTACAATAAAAAAAATACTATTCATATATTGTAAGTGTCTCACAGGATATTCAGAAAATAAATACATTTAATTTCTTTTTATTTTAATTGAAATTTAAATATATAACATTTAACTTCCAGAACGCCAACGCCATTCAAAATCGCTATGGCGGAAATCGGCAAGAAATCCGGCTTAAAGTATGAGCCATCGAGTCCGGGGCTACTGGTCGAAGATATCACTGAAATGATACAACGGGAAGAGAATTCAGACAGCACAGTGCAGCTCAACGATTCCATGTTATCGTCCACCGCTGATCAGGAGAATATGCAACAGGTATTTTCATATTATCTTATCTCAATATGCCTGTGTAAATGATATAATGTGTGTCTATGTTGTATATGCTAACCTCCAGGATCATTTAACTGTTATTAGTGAAATATTATGAGTTGGTTTCACCTTTAAGAATATTTTTGGACGTTGTAGGTCTTACTATTGTTGTAAAATATAAGAGACACTTTCCGAGTAGGGATGTTAAGCGAACTGGATGTTTTATGAATGGGAAATTTCACGAATGAGATATGAGCATAGAACGTTTTGCAACATTAGGACTATTTGTGATGTGGATATTATGAGATTAGGGTGTTTTGATACAGTGGGATTGCATGCGAATATGATATGAGAATAGAATATTTTGCTACAGTGAGACCTTTTGAATACTTTTTGAATGGGATATAAAGTTTAAGGGTACGTACACAAGGCGCTGTGGCGGTGGTATCACTTGTCGCTGTATCATGCCATCGGGCTAGATGTCATACAGAATATTTAAAACTGATCGCCGAAATTCAGATGACATGAGTGAATGGATGAGATAATGACAGATACACACATTCACGCATACTTTCACGCGGGCAATAACAAGCATATGCGAATATACAGACCAGTTTACATGACTACTAAGTAATGTTTTTTTTGGTAACTGTTATATATACACAATGCTTACGTCCAGACATAAGATAAATATAATCTATTAGTCATTTGAATGACAACATTAGAAATAGGTATGACGGTGGGTACTTTTTTTTATTTGATGGAGTATCAAACGAGCATGTAGTCCATCTCAGGGTAAGTTGCAATTGCAGTCTGTAGACATTTGTGAACCACCCCAAATAAAACCAGAATTCCAACTGAAGTCGACCACAGATGCTTTGCTACCCCTGAGGACTAAGTTGGAATGCCTCATTAAGTTTATCTCCCGTACTATACCCTTTAAACTAGAAGACAGCAGCGTTTAACACTGTTGGTATTAGGCAGAAATGAGTAAACTTCATGATACACACCGTAGAACCAGTATAAGCGTTGCGTTGAAAACTCATAGAGCGTCACTTTAGACTAGCGTGACGGCACTAGCTTACATCTGGGCTCCGGACGTGTGATATACGTGTAACAAGCTGTTTTCTGGTTTGAAGTGTGGTAAGGGAGATAAACTTAACGAGGCATTACAACTTAGTCCTCAGGGGTAGCAACGCATCTGTGGTCGAGTTCAGTTGGGATTCTGGTCTTATCTAGGGTGGATCACAAATGTCCATGGGCGGCAGTTGCCACTTACCATCAGGTGG
>DWRA01004978.1:0-10315 GCA_018250295.1 Spathilepia clonius
AGGGTCTACTCCAGAGGCACCACTGCCGCGTTTTTTTCTGACTTACACCGACAGTGTTAAGCGCTGTTGTATGCTGGTTTGAAAGGTGTGGTAAGGGAGATATGCTTATATGGTTTCCTAACTTAGTTCTCAGGGATATGTGACTTACCTCAGATGGATATATTATCTTATCTGAGGTCCAGAATCTTAAACATTAAACAGGCCTATAGGTAGACATTTTTATAGCTATTCCAACTTGTTCCTAACACAACATATGTGTGGTTGACTGTATTCAGGCTATTTGTGAATGATTGTCGATTCCCAGCTATTCAGGATGAAACCACTTTAGATTTATAATCTGTATCTGAGTATTTATGTTCTTGTGTGGGTCTGTAACAAATATTAAATAATTGATTTCCTTGATTGCAGGTAACAAAACAGAACAGAAATTAGCTAACAACGTAGTTTTAGCCCTCGTAACAACGCTGCAAGACCTGAGTGTGACATTCCGGACCGCGCAGTCGAATTACCTCAAAACTCTCACGACGCGAGAGGAGAGATCTAACGCGTACTTCGATTTACCGAACTTCGAAGAACTAAGTCTAGATGACAATAATCTTCTTCCTGGGTTAACGAACAATCAAACTGACCTGCTGTTCTCCTTGCCGAGCACATCAGCGCAGACATACCAAGAGGATGATAAGAATTTGGACGGAATGTTTCAAAAACAAGCGATGAGTCAAAAGCAGCTGATGTTGATGCAAGAGGAGAACACCAAAATGGTTGCAGAGAGAGAGGAAGAAGTGAATAAAATTGTTAGGTCTATCGTCGATTTGAACGACGTGTTCAAAGACCTAGCCCACATGGTACACGAACAGGGTACTGTTTTAGATAGAATAGATTATAATATCGAACAAACGCAAGTCCAGGTGCAGGAAGGCTATAAACAGCTCCAGAAAGCAGAGAGGTACCAACGAAAGAACAGAAAGATGCATTGTATACTGGTGCTAGGTATCACGATTGTGGTTTTAGTCGTACTGTTGATCATCGTTAAGAGTTAGTATAAATTGCCTTATATTGTGTAGTTAAAATGGTTTTTAAAGTAATTGTGGTTGATCCCAATAGTAAGGGGACGTATTACTAATAATTTAATGCTAATGAGGCGTTTGTATGTTTGCTTGTTGTTTGTTGTTTTTGTATTAAGATATTAATTTATAAACAATTATGTAAGATACTAGCTATCCCGCGGTTCTACACGCGTTTATAACGTAAATAAATTTTGTTCATTCAACAATTTGAACTAAATAACCGCGTGGTACGATTCGTGGATTTTCATTTTTTAGCGCAGAATTCGAAAACATTTAAAGCCAAGTGGATATCACTTATATGCCAGTGAAAAGTCCATGAAAATCAGCCCAGTTGTTCCGGAGAGTAGCCAAAACAAGGCAGACAGATAGACAGACAAAAAAATCTATATATTAATACGTGAAGCGAAAACTTTGTAACTTTTTACGAAAATTGTGCGGACGGAGGAGTATGATATTTGGCACGCTTATAGTGCAGAATCCTTGTTTTTTTTAAATACTGCATAAAATACATTAAATCAATAAAAAGATCATTACACACACTATCATGTATTTGACACACACAAGCATATAATGTGTCTATAGTGTTACTGGTTGTCAAACATAGCTTCAGTGAATGTCAATGTCAGTAGGTTTCATTTCGAATTCGGTCGAATTTCGACTAGTGCGACGGGTGACTTTTTATTATAAATGTGTTTTATTTATGTGTACCCTATATATTATCATTTGTTTTTTATAAATCCGTTCTTTTAATATTGCAGCCATAAAATTGGTTTTTATTTATTTGTATAGATGAACATGCTAGGTCGCAAATATTTAGAAATAATGTTGAACATCCTAAAATAAGTGTTATAAATTATTGTTTTATTTTCGACTTCAACAATAATATAACTTCCACTTTGATCTAATTTTAATTTAACTTAATGCCTATATCGCAAAAGGACGAACTTGCTTTTTGGTGTAGGATTGACTCTATAAATAGTGCTAAAGTTTTAGTATTGGTAAAACGTAAACAATATATGCGACGAATTACGGAAGGTTCCCAAATCTCTTTTAGGAAGTCTGTTGAAAGTGTTATTGGATTTTGGACGCATTTATTCAGGACGGTTTACTGATAAAGTCACAGGTGTATCAGACAATAGAATAGACGCTCGGGACCTGAAAAAAGAGGACTTAATATCATTTCCATTGTTATCGTTTAATATGTATAATAAGGGTGTATATAATAAATTTGTTATGAGATTGTTATTGTGTAAGTATAGATGACAAGTGTAAACCAAATAAGAAAAGATCGCAATGGAAGACGTGATTGTTACTTCTGATAATATAGAACCTAGTCTTAATCCTTATTAGGGGATCCTGTGGAATATACACCAGGAGTCCGCGCGTTTGCTAATTTTGTAGAGTGAGTGTGTTGAACCGTGTCCAGCAGTGGGACTACAACTCGAATTTTACTATTTTATGACGACTCGCGCGGTAAAATGACTGCTATTTTGCTTTAACGCGTAGACGATCTATTTCAATTACAGCGATCCTGGGTATTTATGGGTCTGGGTGTTTCTATACATGTATTTGTGTGTGTCCATTGAATCCACTGGGAACCCTAGTGTGAGATGAAGTGTAAAAGACTCTATATATTTATTATATTTGGGAATACCATGTTCCAACTTGCTTACTGTTATTGGGATGTGTGTGACAAATTTGAATTGTATCCAATCTACAGCAGTTTTTCACAGTACCATATATTATAATGTGTAATACTAAGATTGTAATGGAGCTGTGTTTATTTATAAGGATGTTTATTAATAATAATATTTGTATTTTAAAGGCTTAAATCGTTTATAGAATTCTAGTATATTTCAGTTTTGCGCAAACATTACTTTGGCAAAGGGAGATCTCCCGTCGAGCTAGGTAATCATACCCGGGGAGCGACCGTGCTCCAACAATCTCAGTTCGGAGCTTGTATATGTACAAGATGTTGAGAAAACTTCGATAGCGTGATTCAAAATGCAGTGGCGCCATCTCTTGATGAGTTGTGGGAACTCGCCACGCTTCACGTTTTCACTTGAGTCCAATCATATGTAATTAATAACTATTCTTATTCATACTTTTCAGCTGAATAATATAAATATTTATTTTCTTTCCTTAATATATTAATTATAATATGGTTCTGTATTAAAATAACATTAATTATAACAATCCTATCCTCCATTTACGTTAATGATAGATGTGGAAATGAGTAAGATGTCTTCCTTCAAATAATTTAAATAGTAATATGTGTGTAAAGTTCAATTTTTTCACAATCAGTCTATTATTTCATTATAATAATACTATGACCATAAAATAGCCAAGTGAACAGAATAATCTTACTGTATAAAAATAAATTATGCACATATTCTAGTCCTTATTTCTATTAGCATAAGACTTAGTATATTTAGATTTGTATATTGTAAAAGTATTCATAAAATTATTGTTTAGCGAATTAATGCGGTTGTTTCTTATTACGGCTTGTTCCAGCTTGATGTATAATTGTATACTGTGTGTGTGTTTGTGTATAATAACAAAATAATCGGCGTGTGTGTGAATCTGTCGTAATGTGTGCCAATGTGTTTGATACAAATGGATTTGTATATTTATAAAATCGATTAAAACGTATTTAAGCACCTGAATTTAAAACCACGTTGTTTAATTAGTGTGATTCGAATTATTATACAGAACTTTAAAACATGTGTGAAGTGGAATTCAAAGTTGAAATATGTTTTATTTTGAACGTAACTCTATGACCACTCGAGCCCTAGACGACCCGCGTTTTTATTCACGTTTAAAAAGTGTAACATGACCGAAAATTTATTCCTAACTATTTTGACAAAAGGTGCGTTCGGTAGATTTAATGGTTTTCATTTTTTCCTGTGAAACCCTAGTACATTTTATAAAGTAAAAGGAGCTTAAGTTACTTTTTACAGCATTAGATATCTGCCAGTAAGATTCGCGCCAATATCGAGTCAGCCGTTTCGAAAATAAGCAAAACAAAGGGAAGGGAAACAAACTAAAATTGCTTTTTTTTCTTGTACTCTCATATGCATTTAGTAAATGACTGTTATTTTGAAATTACAGTTGGAAGTACTTGCAGATTAAATTCACGAGTTGAGGGGTTAAAGGTGCGGCCATAGAGTTTTGCGATACATCTAATAAATTTTATAGAATAGAATACAATACGAAGTTAAAGACAAAAGTTTAACAGTACCTCGAAACTTTGTTTGTGATTAAAACTCGAGTTTTTAATTAGATAGGCTAATACACCTATTGTTTGAGTACCTTTTTGGATAATCAGTCAAATATTTATACATTTTGTTGAGTAAAATATATGATGATAGTAATGGACTCTTTATCTTGACATCGCTTCATCTTTTCTAAAATACAAAAATCGTATACATTTTAGTGATTCAAGGTTATATTTTAAGTACCTTTTAAAATCAATGCAGCACTATAAAATTGCAGACGGTAATTGGAATAATTATTATCTGATTATAAACTCGAGTGTCCTCAGCGCATTTATTCGTAAGATCTAGATTATATTAATTGTTATGTAAAGTAAAATTATCGCAAAATGAAATTAAAGGCATTGTAATATATTATTTGTTTTAACTACTGCTTTTTAAACACCTGCCATCGGATATCAAGTGGTCACCTGCTAAGAATGACAATCTATAACTCGAACCTGTTTGGAGATCAAAATCTATAACTATTACCGCCACACTTATTTCTGCCTAATAACAGCAGTGTTAAGCGCTGCTGTGTTGGTTTGAAGGGTGTTGTAAGGGAGATAAAGTTAACGATGCATTCCAACTTAGTCCTCAGGGGTAGCAACGCATCTGTGGTCGACTTCAGTCGGGATTCTGGTCTTATCTGAGGTTGATCAGAAATGTCCATGGGCGGTAGTTGCCACTTACCATCAAGTGAACTGCAAGCTCTACTGCGACTCCATGATATAAAAAAAATTACCGATGTTCATGGGCGAGTCCCCACTTAGCATCAGGCGATTATAGAAGAAAACCCTAGAGATATCTATCATAAGTTGACCACAGATATGTTGCTATCTCAGAGGAGTAAGTTAGAATACCTCTGATTTGTTCTCCTACCACACGTTAATTCAAAACACATCATAAAGCTAAAATAGGTGAGGCAATAATGCCTCTGGTTGAGCCAGTATATTACCACCTTCAGGTTTCTTATAGGAGGTTGAAAAGAAACAAGAAATAGAATTGCACTAAAGAATTGTAATTGTCAGTGATATTTCAGTACACAAGTGTCACCACCCTCTGAGATGCAGATTAGAACAGGAAAAATAATTATCGCTTACAAACAAAATCAACTACGTTATGAATTATTAAATACAATCAATTTTTTATTAAGTGGTAGTCGACATTATAGTAACACAGTGTCCTGAAAGGTTATAAATCCAATTTTAGCCAGTGAACTAAAGAAGAAGAAATATAGTTCAACATGGTTGAACAGTTATGGATACTTTGGGGTTCAAATATTTTATGGCATTTGGACATAATAGTACTTTTATCCACTATCATTAATATGAAGTTTCACTTAGAAGTAAAGTATCCTTTGAACCCCAAAGTACGGAAATAGGTACAGCATAACTAGTGGGTTCCTGTCAATTTACACATAAAGTTATAAAACTTTTACAAAAAATGAGACATATTCAAGATTCTATATAAAATAAGATTTAAATAAACTCCGTCAAATAGAATTACTCATACAAAAGCATTAAGTATAGCTTGAAATGGACACAAACTGCAAATTTCATATTGAATGATAGACAAACACACTAAAGACAATAACTTATAAATAAATGTTTATTTAACACAATAACTTTTATAGTTATAAATTGACAAATGATAAAGCAATTCTATATGACAATAAAATGAATCTATTGTCTGTAGTATCACTGGATAATTGTTATCGATTGGATAATTAAACAAAAACATGAAAGATAACAAAATTGTGGTCAAAAACAAAAACCTAAATACCGTTCCATCAAACCACAAGTTGATATGTTCAAGAATAAATCACAGTAAACAATGAAAATAAATAGTTTTTCAAACTTGATCGTTACATAGACATAATAGGTACAGAAAGTTTACAGACAACATATAAAGTGATCTCTGCATCTCGTAACACTGCACATCCAACAAAAAGAGTGACACAAACAATAAGACGAAGGTTTAACCGACAATATTTGACTATGAGTCTTTGTGTTTATTGTAAAATTCATCTAAATATTTCTTATAGGCGGGTTGGTTTGGCCATAGGTATGACGCTTGCTGGTTTAGGGGACTCAGTGTGTTCGGTTCCGCTAGTAAGCTCTGTATAGACAACAATACTGTGCGCACGTCATACAGAGCCGTCCACTTGTCCTTAAGAATATCCAAACATATTAGCCCGCAAGTGTCGACGTTGGGGTGGAAACAAGGAGTGATAAACTTCACTACGGGAGGCGCGTACGGGTACGAATTGGGGAACTCTAACGACAACTTATACTTGTGTCCCGCGTAAACTGTCTCTTGGGGTCCGTTTATCGTACCGATCCATTTGAACAGGTTCTCGCTCTCGGGAAACGCAGAAATACCTTTGTCAGCACAACGCATCAACTCCATTAGCTCTTTTTGCAACCTGGAACGGAAAAACAATATAGCCTTCTTGGTATCGGCCGCGGAAAGCGTAAAACTCAGC
Organism: Spathilepia clonius; assembly: GCA_018250295.1. Classification (NCBI taxonomy): domain Eukaryota; kingdom Metazoa; phylum Arthropoda; class Insecta; order Lepidoptera; family Hesperiidae; genus Spathilepia; species Spathilepia clonius. The sequence continues at coordinate 6,810 of DWRA01004978.1, forward strand.
TGTTTCGACATCTTACCGTTTGCTCACAGCATGGTTATCCTTCAGCTTTATTGTGTCTTCGTTCTGTTTGGCGGGATTCGACGACGAAGCGTAATGTGGATTAATATTTTGAGCCATAATAACACAAGAAATCCAAGTCAGTTATCGCTCGTTGTCTGTTAGATGGAGGCGACTTCCTGTAGTTCCTGTTAATTTTAAAAAGCTCAAATTTTATTGGATATTCCATCCGTTTGACAGCGGAGCAATGATGGCGTCGAATTGAAACCGTCAATCGTGAACGGTCAGAAGTGCAATAAACCGGAACGATTTTACTTTTAGAATATCATAATAAAATAAAATAAATCAAATTATATGTACTTCGAGACATACATTTTAAGAATAGTTAATAATATTTAAAATAAAAATTGTTTGACAATAATAATTTAAAAAGTCAGTAAACGTTAAGGCATCTTTGCACTCAATGTCTGCTTTAAAGTATTGTCACACATCATATTTCATTATAAAAATACTTAATCAACATTAAAAGAAGAAGTGCAATAGTTTATATATTTATTTTGATTACGATGGAGTTTGTTACACGTGAACATACTAAATAAAAATAAATCGCACTATAGTTCTCGAAGAATTACAATTCACAGGCAATGTGATATAATTGGCAGTAAAACTAAATTTTACAATCTAATCCAAGTTGTTACAAGGCAAACTATTTTTGTACAGTCTAAAAGGAAAAATATATAATTAAAATAATACGCTATTAGCAGACTACATATTTTAATTTCTACGAAATTAATAATGCTTATATTTAATAAGTAACTTTATGGGGATAGCTTAAGGATTTGTAAATACCTGCAAACCAAATTTATTTATGTTTTTAGCTAGCATATAAGATATCTTTTTGGAAGAAAGGCTAGAAATGCATATTTCATTAAGTTTTATAACAAGTAACAATTTTTTATGTTTAAGTTTTCTAAGTATTTCTTGTACAACATTTTCTTTATTTTTTTGAGTTATTGAATTCAAGCAATACAAAGTTATAATGAACACTTTCTAGTTGCCAAGCAAATAAAGAATTTAGGCATGGTTTTATAACAGTTACTTTTAAGAAGTCGGCTAAAGATGGAAAATGGTTACTTTCACTTTCTTTCTGATTGAGCGCGCATTGGAGCGTGAAATTAGACCAATCTGTAACTTCACAGTTTAATCCAAAAAGACATTTTGATAGTCTATTTAAGACCTTCCAATCTGTAAATAAGTTAGTGTTATTAATAATTTTGCAAGTGTGTTATCGTCAGCACAACAATGTTTTTTAAAGTAAGTTTTTATTATTTTTATTAGGATTTATTTATTTGTTTTCGCATTAAAAAACGTACAAATAGTTATGTTATTTAAAATGGATAAACGTAAAAAAATATATAAAAAAATTAAAAACTTTAGCATGGGGTAATCTAATTTGGTTATTTATTTTTATGTTAAAACAATATCAATCAATCAATAACAAAATTTATTTTATATTTAAAGATTCAAAATAAACCTTTACCTATTTTAAAATTATAATTTTTTGTAGTTAGTATTGGTCTTAGAGTAAATATTTTAATGAACGATAATTTATTTGAGGTATCGGTATACTTACTATATACAATTCTAAAAACCTTGTCATTTCATGGAGGAAGAAATATGTGTGCTAACCAAATTTTATGGAAATCGAAAATAAAAAAAATTCAAAGTAAAGCCGAAAGAAAGGAATCTAATCCTACAACCAAATATTAAGAAAATTAAACAGTTTGACAGTTACGGATGGTGAGTCAGTCAGTTAAATCTGAAATCAGTGACGTTTCAAGCTCGAAGAACACATTGATGAAAGTGGAAATTAGTTTGACTATTTAATATAATTCAATTCAATTGCAATTCGGTCCGGTTTATTTATAACTTTGTTTCCTTTTTTGAATTGCAACTCCATTATAATTTTAGTATCAGAGAAACATTACTTTGTCACAATGACTCCTCAAGTGTATTTTGATAACAAACTTGTTTGCAATGTTGTGGATACGTCTATTTTCGATTTGAAGCAACATATTTCACAAGAGTATGGTGTTCCGGAATCAGATCTGTTCATCACAGTCAACGGCCGGCGAATCTCAAGTGAATTGGACTTGAAAAACAACGAAAATGTGGTTAGAGTGTTCACTAAGCTTGTTGGAGGGAAAGGTGGTTTCGGATCGATGTTGCGAGCGATTGGCGCGCAAATCGAGAAGACGACTAATCGGGAAGCGTGTCGGGACCTCTCTGGAAGGCGGTTACGGGATATTAACGAAGAAAAACGTCTCTGGAAGTGGCTAGAGGGGCAGGAAGAGCGGGAAAAGGAGGCAGCGGAGCGGAAGATCAAAAAGTTAGAAAGGTTGGTTGCGGAACCCAAAATTGACGTGAACATGGCTCCGGAGTACGAAAAAGAGCGGCAAGAGCTACCAGAGCGGGTGAGCGCGGCAGTCGACGCGGGCTGGGAAGCTGCTGGGTCTTCAAAAGAAGTCTGTTTAAAACGCAAAGTTGCTGATGAGAAAGCCAAGGGTAAGAAGAAAGCCAAGCTGTGGATTGATGCTGAACTATCAGACTGCTCCTCGTTAAGTGACGATGAGGAACCTAAGAAAGTCACCCAGCAAATTGTGTCTACCGACAGTGGGAATGAGTCAGACAGAGCATCTAAAAGTAGTCAGGAATAGTAGTATTTCTGTGAATATTATGTAGTTACAGATACATAAGAACTTAATTATTATGATGAAATGATATAAAATTATAGACTTAAGAGTTTATCTGTATGATGATATCATTTAATTTGGATGAAATTAGGTGTCTATTTTGTTACTTAACTATAGATCATGATTTGTATAACACTACAATCCAAGTTATTTTTAAAATCCAATGTTACTTATACCAATAATTATTGTAACCCAAATTGACATTGTGATGTTCTGTCTTATGAAAAAAGGGTATTAAAACCTATTTACTTTTTCTATTGTAAAGTAGGTAAGATTGGAAGTAGAAATGGGGTGACAACATTACTATACCTATTTCTAGTATAAACTATTCTGTGTATTAGTAAAGGGGTATCAATTCTGTCTAACATAATTTTGAGTGCGGCAATAGAGAGTAGCAACACATCTTTTATCCTCTCCCAGTAGAATCCCTCATCTATCTGTACAGATGTCCTGAAGCGGCAGAGACCACTTACCATCAGGTGGATAGCTTGCATCAACTGCTTTGTAAAATGATGTTACAAAGAGTAAAGTTTTGGAGAATTCTCACAATGTTGCCCTTCACTGTTAAAACAAATGATAATTTTTGAATATGTACATAACTTTGAAAAGTCAGGTTAGTATTTGAAGCTTGAACCTGTGCTTTGAGAGCCCATTATCATGGCATATCACTGTAATTATAGTGGAATACAATTATTATATTATTGATCAAAGGTCTTGGTATCAGTCCTGGAGTATATGATTTTAGGCTAATATTAT
>DWRA01004979.1:0-10315 GCA_018250295.1 Spathilepia clonius
CGTCCCAGCCGATCACCTCGATCTTCATACCTAAGGTCACCACTTTATCGATGATACACGAACGAGTCTAATATGAAACACGGAACACCACTAACAGCTCTGCGCCCTTCGAACCAGAACATTGCTATTATTAGGTAGAAGAAAGTGTGACAATGGTGGTGGCACCTCAAATGAAATTATATGAGATTCTTCAATAGGGTACAAACCGAGCTCCCTTTAAACGACTAACAAGTAGAGACATATATGTAAAAAATATTGTTACCTCTGAATATTTGCTCAATTTCTTCAGTCAGGTCCTCTTCAACATCCTCTGTCATGTCCGGTTGCATGACTGGCTCTGGTTCTGGTTCTGGTAGCGGTTCCAATGTTTTCTCACTTGCTTCCGGCATATTCTCTACAAAATAATGGACAGATAAAATACATTAAGGTCTATAACTTACATTCATGTCACTTACAATCCTTCACTAGGATTCTCAAGTCTTAGGCTTTGTGTGTCAAAGATGAATACACAAACACTCTAACCCAGAACAGAAATCGTGCAGTGGATAAATCCGTAACTCTTTCGTCAATATACCTAACAAATACTCACGACTCAAATAATGATTAACGATCTCATCTTGCACCGGCGGTTCGGGTACTTCGGGAGTGGGGGGCGGTAGGTCCAGCGGGCCGCGTCTCAGCAGCTGCAGGTTACGTTTACTCATCGGAGATGCGGGTTCGATGCGCTGCTTGCGAGCACTCTTTGCTGGTGTCGTCGGTTTGGTTTCTATTAGGAACTGTAACAATTTCATTATAATTTAATTAGAAATTAACCAATAATATTACAATGTAAAGTCGCATTACATCTGATGATTTTAAAATACTTAATTGCTGTTCTTCCTATTTTTAAAAATGTAGCAAGTATGAATAACATCAATCGGAGTCCAACGGCACGAATATAGCCTTGCCAACAACTTGGGTAACTGTATATACGCATGCGTGCCACAGCGTGCGTGACGCGACCGTAAATTCAAGTCTAATGTATACAGGTAGTACATAAGTGCGTATACCTCAGTTTCGTCCAGCGCCCGACCGGCCGCGGCGCTACGCACAAGCCACAGCGGCGACAGCACGGGTACGGCGGGCAACGCGCGCTGCACGGCCACGGCGGCCGCGCGCGTGCCCGCCACCGCGTGCGTGACGCGCTCGTGCGGCTCTTCGTACCGGATGCCGCCGCCGCGCGACACTAGAGCCGACGCACGTTCACGTGTCACTCCCTCTAGGCCCGTCACCCATATCTGTTGGGATACCACATATTTGAAACATAATTAACTATTTTAATAAAAATTATAATACAGCATGACGGCTATGTATGTTACTCACTCATACATTATACCGCCTTTCAACTTACAATTTTTACTGTAAACTTATTTGTTTATGTCATATAAATTTTGGGCATTAATATCAATAATAATCTCTGTATCAAGCTAAAAATAAAGAAAAATATTCAACGTAGATCCTTTCAATAATTAATTTTGAATGCCAAGAATCTACCATCGGAAAGCTTCGAAGATAAAAATATATTCCATTAAAGTATCTATCCACTTACAGAGCAAAGTTTAATAGAAGCTGCAACTCTAAAAGATTAGTTTGACTACATGACTTACACAAAACCCATCAAAAATAGGCCCAGCTCGTTTCAACAAGCTCATATCAAATTTCTCAAACTCAGTGGCCACTTCCCTCTCCGTGGCCGAACCATCGCTAGCTCTCTTAGCCTCTTGAGACAGCTTCATTTTAGCGGACATAGTAGAGATGTCCACCGCCCGCGACTCATCCACAAAGTTGCTTGGCGGCTTGAGGTTTGTTATACGGGAGAAATTCAAACCTGGAAGCAATAATGAATATTGACATTATGTTTGTTTGAAATATATCTATAAAAAACGTGTGTGTGACTAGTTACACACACATAAGAAATTAAATGGTCTTTTACATAATTAATAAAACATTTTTAAGCATTGTAATAAGTGTTAACAAAGCAAACAAACGAAAGTCGAAAGTAAATATACTAGAAATTAAAATGTGTTACATAGGCGTACGCAATTTCATCCCACGCAAAAAATACATTCTAATCTGTTTTTCAAACACACCACAAGAGGTATAACTTCAAAAAACTCGGCTACCAACATATAATATATGCCAGGATCGCCTGGCATCGGCATAGCTAGGAAGAATGACATGAATGCTCTGGCAACACGGTGGTTTCGCACTTCTTACCATACACCACCGCTAACATGAACTGCCTATGTCTTTTCTATTAAAAACAATTATAGAAGCCAGCACTTACTCATGTCCGGCAGACGGTGCTCGGCCAGCGGCGAGGAGGTGGAGGCGCCCGCCACGCGGAAGGCGGCGAGCGGCAGAGCGCGGCCTCGCGCCGCGGACTGCGCCACCCACGCGGGCAGCACGCACGCCTTGCCGTACTCCACCGCCGCCTTGTACTTCTCGCTGCCTACTCCCTCTCTGTTACAAAATAAAATACTTATAGAAACAAATATATTATTAAATTGGTATCATTTGGTAATGTGATAGTTTTCCCCAAAATATTTTACGAGCAGAAAATTATCTTTGATTATCTTAAAATGATTAGTTGTGAAGGTGGAAGGTGATGGATCTTTTGTAGCACCACCACCACACTTATTTCTGCCTAATAAAAACAGTGTTAGGCACTACCATATCCTGATTTAAAGGACATTGGACATTGAAGACATACTTAACTGAAGTTTTTCACATAAGCAACGACAAGGATTTGAATAATATTGTTATTTGATTACACATCATATTTCATACAACAGATATCACTCACTTAGTCAAGATGACTATATCAGTAGTCTCACTTTGGAAAGCACCAGAGAACACACCTCCATTTTCATTCACTAACTTCATTATGTTCTGTTTCTCACGTTTTGTTATCCCTGAGGTTGTTATCTGCAAAGTATAAGTTTACATCATCTACTAACTACTAACAAGCTGTAACCGTAACCAAACTGATGGTATTCACTAGTTCTAGCACACGAGTATTGTTTCCAATACTTAGTGGTCATGTTTTTATTATACTGTCCAAGAAGTATCTGTTTTATAAAATATCATGCTTACCTGCAAGTTTGCAAATGGTGGTAGTTTATGAACATCAAAGTCTGAAGATGATGCATTAATATTAAGTTGCAGGGAGGCCTCCCACACTGCCTCAACCCAGCTCTCTGCCATCACTGGTATGTCTTTTTCAACAGATTTCTGAAATTGTAAAATTGTAATAAATAACCTATTGCTCAACACAAGCATAAAATAGCCAATTTGATGACCCGGTGTGGCAGAGCGGTCAATATAGGGTCTGCCACGCAGAGGGTTTAGGGTTTGATCTCCTGCCAGTCAGACACTAATAAAATTAATTTAGGTTTCTATTGTGGGTCTGAGTCTTTCTGTATTCCTCTTTGTGTGTAAATGGCATCCATGACACAAAGATGTAATTGTAGGAAGTGTCTTCAAAAATTCATATATTTATATCAATAATGATGGCACTAATGATTTGATAAACATGACTTACAATATATTTGTCAGATAACACTGTATCAGACACAAGATGTGTTGTGTCTTCACTCAGAACTGTATTGTAGAGACCACCCATCCATTGCACTTTCCTCTTTATGTTATCCTGGAAACGAACAAATTCCTTTTTTAACTTATTCTAATAGTGTTACAGATTTTATTGTCACTGTTTCTCTTTTATCTCTGAAAATAGAGAAACAATCCCCAATCTTAACTAGTTATTGCAAATAATAGGCATCTATGCAATAACTCAAGCACAATAGTGTACTGATTTCCGATTGCCATAGATTTCTATTAGTAAGTTTATGGAAGATTTGCAATTACCTACTGCCAGAGATGAGCTATACTCAGATGTTGAAAATAACATTTGGATTTCTTGAAAATATTTCGACCCAGTTGCATGGATCGTGGTCACAGCGGAACAATATTGGCAACTAAGAAATCAAAATTTCGTATCGTGAGTACCCGTTACATAACAAAATGTATCAATTTCCCCATAATATTAGCCTAAAATCATATATTCTTGAGAATTATTAACATAGCTAAGAATAAGTACATAACTTAATTCAAATTAGTTACCTTCTGCTGCTTAGAAAGCCCACTAGCGGTGACAACAAGTCCTCTCATAGCTATAGTATATACAGGCTCAGGACCTGAAGGAATCGGCGTACCTTCAGTCAAACAACAAGAGAGACACCTTGGACCTACTAACCTAGAATGGAATTTATTTTAATAACACTTTTACCAAAACAATACATTATTATTACTTCTATTTGCAAACTGTACAATCATATTATGCATGTAATTCATATTTACTTTTTGTTTTGCTTTATGTCTTTATAAAAATACACTACATTTTTATATCATCCTAGATCTCTTCCAGTATAAATCGAATTAAGTCCTTTGTCCAGTATGCTGACTAAGTATTGATGTGAAAATTCATAATAATTTCCTTTACAAGGGTAGCCAGTATGTATAATAAGAGTATAGCAGGAAATAATTGCCCTTCGAGTCATGTAGATGATTTTGAAACTATGGATTGACTGAGGATGTACAACTGAAACACCCATTTCTCTTGTGAAAGTTCTTGCAGTTTACATATGGGGTGACCACCTTAGCTCACAGGATTGGTAATCCATTTGTGATGGGCTTCGAGAATGTTATTTTCTATATGGAGTTGTTCACTGATGTCCATAAACAGCAGTGGCCAATTACCATCAAGTAGACTAAATTTTTTACTTAAATCTTACAGACATGGTCTCATGAGAAGCACTAATCAAACAATAAAATTTTATTTGCTTACAAATTATATTAAGAGTAATAACTTTGTGATAACAAGACTCAAAAGAGTTAAAGAAGCAAATAGATACTTACAAACATTTTGTACTCTTTAATTTCTCAAAAATCTCTCCCTCAAACTGAGACAGAACAAATACATCCTTTTTAGTGAGGCCATCAAACCTTCTCCACTTGGTTTCATGCACCCATTTGGCATTTAAGCCACCTCCACAATGTTGTTCACATGTCTGGAAATAGTTTAAATTGCTGTAATTGAAATTTTTGAAACTGACTTGCATAAACAATTATTATGGTTTGGCTTCACTTGGGTTAAACAAATAACATTTATTAAATTACGGTACAAAAGATACAGCTTCTTAAAAGTAGAACAAACTGGACAAATAGATCAACAGCATAGGCTCAATAACACTATTTCTTTCTGTATGAAAAGTTAAAAATGCAGTTCTACACAAATTCAATAGAGCATATCTATCCTATAATAGTCATTAATAATTTTATTTATCACTCAAAATAGAACACACCGTGTAAGCAAGTTTCATCTCTTCAGAACACTCATTTTCAGTACGAGACGCCTTAGGTATTATAAAAGTAACGTTTATATCTTCAGTCATGTTGTTAAAACTAATTATTGAATTCGGCTAACTAAGAGTAGTTTAAAGTAACATGCATTTTCGATATTCGTAAATTTTAATATAAAACGCAATCAAAACGGGCCCGCGCGGTTTGTTTACAACTGTCATTGTCACTATAAAATTCAAAATTTGAGCTATCATTTGTGTACTGCACTTCAATATTTATAAGCCAAGATAATAGTGTACCAAAGGTCAATCAATCGTGCTTTGAAAAATGCAAAACATTTAAAGATACATTTCATTTGCCCTGTAGTTTCTTATCAATCTCTGTTTCGTTTTAGCACGAAAAATGCAAGCCCATAATCAAAATATTTTACAAAAGGAAGCTATACAGAGAAATATACTCTGTTTGTGGTTAGTTAGTTAGCTAGTTATGGTCACATTATAGTAAATGTAGGCTGAAAAGCATGACGCCAAGGTCGTAAAACCCTGTTACAAAAAAAAAGTATAGTAAATGTCAAATGTCATAATGAAGTAATATTTTAGATTGACTATTGCGTTATAGGTTATGTTGTGCTGGAAATTTTAAAAAATAAAATAAATAAGATGTTGTTTAAGTGAATTGTTATAAGCTGTTTGTTACATTGCGTTAAAAATGTTGTACGACGATTTTAAACCCATCGTGGATTTGGTGCTGAACAACTGGACCGCCCTACAGCTGGCTGTAGAGCATGGAATGGGCGCTCCAGGCGGCGAAAAGGTAAAAACATAAGAATCCCATAGAACTAAAATAACGATTTCATAAGCGATCACGGGGCGATGTTGATTATTTACCAGAAATGGTTATTCCATTTTTTTTTAATTTTGTCGCAAAAAAGGTGCCCCAATCGAATATTTTTTATTACATTAACCCAATATTCAGTTAAAGCATTAACTTGAATTAACAAAAGTTAGGATAAAAACTGTCTGCAATTAAAAAGTTTGAATACTTTGAGTCCACTAGCAACATGTATAATATTTACTTTTAAACTGCTGTATACATCTCCTTTCCCACTTACCATACATGCTCCTGCAAAAATGAAATATACACCGTCAGAGTAAATTAAGTCAACAACAGTTAATAATTTAGTATAAATTATTATTTTTATGTGCTCCATATTCCATTCCTATGTGAGGGAGGTTGGCTTAGTGCACTGTTTAAAATATGTGTATATGTAGTATACACACTATCACACATGAAAGTGGACTATTTTGAAAAAGTTTTTGTTCGTACTTTATAAGTAAAGCTTATGCTTTTAACTTGCCTATAAAATGACAATGAATTTATTTAGGTATCATTTGTTCTGTCAAGTAATGCATATACAAGAACAATATTGAAATTATAATAAATTATTATTTAATTACTTTTAGACAGCACAACTGATGTCTGTATATGTGGCGAGATATTGTGTTGAAAACATTATCGATGTGGAGGATCTGACCGAACTACTTGAAGATCTAATGGATGAGGAGTTTGAGACAGTTTGCCATGACAATTCACCAAAAGGTATGCATTTAATATGAAGTAATGAAAGACACTTTCTATAATTCTAGGAGTATGCGTTGTAGGTGCTATAAACACGCATAAGATATTAGTAGACACATACTCTGGATCTGAACAAATACACATAACTACGTAGAAATAAAGTTTGGAACTCACATTATATACTCTCATGGCAAATAAGTATCTAATCTGGCATGTGGGTTATCTATATATCCCACAGTATTGAAAAATCTAAAATAGTTGTGAACATAAAAGACGAAGTATGTGTTTGACGAAAGCATACATTTAACCATCTTTTCACCTGAAGAGACAAGGGGTAGCAATGCATTTGTAACCAACCTTAGCTAGGAATCTTTAATCTTATCTAGGGCACATTACAGATGTCCATCCAGTTGTTACTACTATTAGGTGGACTTCATACTCGTTTGCTAGATATATGATATAATAAAATCTTGATGCAAATTTTTATTACCTACTATCTTATCTTAAAACATAATGTCATTTGATCATTAGTGATATGGAATAAATAATTTAATACTATATTTGCAGAAGTAGCATCTCTTCTCATCCTCTATCTCGGGCTTCTAAAAGATGGACACCATGACGAACTGCGCGCCCGAATAGAGGCGATGCCCAAATGTCAGAAGTGGCTCAGTGAACCCATACATGATTCTGTGCCACCGCAGGTAAATGTAAATACAATTCATTACTTGATTTTTTGCTCTTCGAATTATTATAAATTTATTGTCAGCCTATGCCCAGATTTTGCAATATAACTTTGTTAACTCATTTAGTATAATGTCTCATTTATCACACAGGTCTAAGGTTATATTATTATAAGTTATTACTTTGGTCCGTAGTTTTACATATATTGGTTTTAAAGTATTTTTTTCATTTTTTTGAGAATAAGTGTTACCAAACCAAACATTACAAAACTATTACAAGTCTAATTTATTTACAAATCACAAACCATGTACTGTAAATGTCTGAACATTTATTCTATGTGTATTTCAGTGTCATGGCAACCCTGATGATGACACCACAAGCAGCAGTGATGAAAATGAACCTCAAAATGAATTCATGAACGGTGCAGGTGCATCTTCATCAAACCAAAACCCAGAACCTATGGATGAGGACTCTGACCCAGGATGGACTGTAGTACGGACACGGAGGAGGAAATAGATTAATCTAAGAATATTTGCACTAAGTAGTACACTTTGTAGAGCAGGCAAGAAGAACTAACAAAATGTTTGTTTCAAATCATTGAAATTTTAAATACCATGTAAAGGATAAATTAACTGAATGGACTTATAATAAAGAGTGATCTTCAGTATGAACTAGTGCAATTCTTGTCATGGTATTCACTTGATAAAAAGATGCCATTCAATAAACGTTTCTAGGTGTCACTCAGTTCTATTCGTCGGATTACATACTGAGAAGTATGTTTTATTAAGAGGCTATTTGGTTAATTTGTCTACCTTTGACCTTGACCTATCGTCTCATTAAGTACCGATGCACACGACGCATTGCCGCGGCGGTGCGGCGTCGGAACATTGTCAGTCCGGCGTTTTACATTATTCCCTGTATTGCCACATGGTGCGTTTCGGTGGCACGCTGCACGCTTACGAGAGGTGTACGCGGTGCGAAACGGGAGCGGCACCGAATAGTTGTTTGTGCAGTAGACCGTATATAAAATAATTGAGGCCTGATAATATTGTATCGCCGCGCTGGCCCTCCGCCCGCCCAATGCGGAAAAATCTTTGTGGTCTGTTGCTGCATCGCTTCGTGTGCACCGGTTTTGAATGCGTAGCTTTATCTGTAATGAATTAATGTCATAGTAATATATCCGAGTTACATATCGATTTATTGAAGTTTGGGGGACATTTATGATACACACGTTGTTTACGATTACTTGGACAGTGAGCGGAAAATGTACCTAAAGTTCATTTAAAATATTGTTACAAATAATAATCTCTAAATCTCTCTAAATCTTACTCTTTCATGGAAGTAATGTACCTACTTCCCCATATAAACTTTTTGTGAACAATGGTCCAGTAATAAGTTAATTATTTAAAGATGGAAAATATATATTAGATATTACTTAGCGAGAGCATTTATTGTAGGTTTAAGTGCTCATAATAATATGTAATTTAGAGTCTTTGTGATTTTCATGTAATCGTGAACGTTATACAAATAGGTATAAACATTATAGATAAATTTAAGTAGTTCATTCAATTCTGTTTGTCTTTTTCGAGATACTTTTAATGTTGAAAAATAAATAAATGTAGCTACTAAACTTAGTTTAAAATAAATAATTACACATTTATTAGGCTATGTTATGCAATTGATAGTTATTCTTGCTTGCAAAGCAGTTTTCTATGTCATTAATGTTACCTAAGTGACATTCCCACTGAAGTTATGTTTTGTAGAAGTTTATCGTGTACGCCACGCGTGTGCAGTCCTACACGTTTTGTAGGTAATTAGTTTTATTGGACATGGACGAATTTCGTGGAAGATTCGCGCACGTTATTTTACGAAAAGGGATTCGCCTTTGCCGCTAAGATTTCTTAGCTAAATATTTTGGAACTAGCTCTGCAACATGCAATGTACACAATTTGACCAATAATGGAAATATTGTGGACGGGAAATACTAGTTCACATTAATATGGTTTAAAATTTCGCAGTTGCGAAAACATACATTTCTTGATTATACGACGTGCCTGTCGAATAGGTCACTCTGTGGCGGTCTGTATGGCACACAGGAATTCCGGGTGCCCTACAGACATGAATTTTACTAGGCTACTGTTCCAGTTAAGTGAGCTTATGTATTCGACTTTGTGCGTATGAAACCAAAGCTAAGTAATTTTGAAAATTGAAGAAAAAGGTCGAATTTAATCATTTCGTAAAATGTCGATCGAAATTACCGTCAATTTGTCACAAGAATTCAAGCCTTAGAGGGAATTTCAGTAAGTTTAATTGTAATTGTGAAGTGATATTCTATTTTTATTTATTTATAATAAATGTGCAGTATGTTATTTTATTGTTTTATTTTCTTATAATAAAGTAGCAGTCTGGTCGGCTCTTGGATGGTTGAGATCATTATTATTCAAATATCATGCGCGGTTACGTGCTTTAAAAAGCATGTTAAGCCTTCTTGACATCCTAGGGCGATAACACGTGACACCGCAACGTCTAATTGGTGATTGCGTTTATGTAGGTTTCATTACGTGCTTTCATATGCGTACAATAGCTGCGACGGCCATACTTACAACGGTACTGTATGTATGAGAACGATCTGGGAAAACATAAACAATAA
>DWRA01004980.1:0-10315 GCA_018250295.1 Spathilepia clonius
CTTCAAACCAGAACACAGCAGCGCTTAACACTGCTGTTATTAGGCAGAAATAAGTGTGGTGGTGGTGCCGCCGGAGTAGAACTACAAAGGGTTCTACCACCTTTAAACAAATTGTTTAGAAATATTATGTAGCGATTAAGACAGCTTACTTGCTTTGATAAACAATTTTGATATAAGTGTTCAGTATCATGGACCGTCATAAAATAGAGTAATCCGGACAATTTATGTTGAAGACATAGGTCGTGATAGTCATTAACGTCCTGGATGAAAGACGGCTTAGGACTACATTTCGTTTCCATAGTTATAAGCATAACAGTTTTAGTTTAAAAAATATAGAGAGATTTTTATATAACAATTCATAAATATGCATAGATACAAAATTTACGTAATTATTTGAATAGCTTCTTTGGTTCCAAATTTTTTTTACAAGCATTACTTTTGAAAACGTCTTGATATATTTTTTTTCATTCGTTAACCAGCTAAAATCGTTTTTTCTAGGTATTAGAGATATTGATGCCTTAACAAAACTGTTAAGTGGAACCTAAACTTTAATATTGGTGAAGCAATTTACCGAACTTTCGGGTCAATGGCAATTTAGGCCAGCGGAACACTATGAAACGTCTTAAATAACGATTTTACAACAACTCAGAACTAAGTTGAAGATTGTAGTGAAAATCGAGATTTGGCAAAACCTTTTATCACTTCGTTCAATACATTTAAAACTTTGTAAACAATCCCTCATGAATAAAATATCAAGAAAATCGCGAGGATTCGAATTGTTTCTCGAAACACAACTAAGTAATTAACATCATATTTAGTTACAAAGTACCTATTTAGCTGGAGGCTTCGCTGCCGTAAATTAATCTTAGTCACGATTCTGTTTTCGCTGTTATAAAGTTTCATGTCGTTTTTCTTGAAAATAACTACTGACTAATGAATATTATGAAACGTCTGCGTCAAATTTAAATTCCACGTATTGTATCCTTGAATGGTTGTGTGTTACGGACAGGACAGAAGTGTAAACGCTTCGTTTTCGCCATTTGAATACGAAACCCTAAAATTGGACAGTTCCAGAAGTATGCTTCCTACTTCACTATTCTAAAGCACGCTATTTATCTAAAATTTTGTGCACATTTCATTTGTTACAGGACACACACGGCAAGGCCTCCGCTGCCGTTTATGCAAGATGAACGTGCATACTGACTGCATGCCGCAAGTCGGCAAATGTCAGACCAAATCTCGTCTCCTGCGCAGGCAAAAGAGCACATCCGAAATAGAAGCTCATAGAGTCCAAGAACTCCCTTACGATGAAGAAAGTAAGTTCTTGTCTCTACTTCTGTCTATTAACTTTTAAATAATATTACTAATTAAATTATATACATATAACGACAACGTTGTCAAGTCAATTTATTAGTAGACTTATGATTCATAGCTTAATATTATAATAAAATATTATTTTAAATATAAAATAAGTACATACTTACATTACGTTATCTTTATACTCTCATAATCACAAATATACTTACACACATATCTTTCGATATAATTATGAAAAATATTGACTAATGATTGTGTATTTCTGTTTAACGCTGATTTAACATATGTTTAAGTTTTGGTAAGTTATATGTACGTACTCGTATAATGTGCCGTTTATTTCAGCACTTTTAAGAAGGTATTGCTCTTATATAAGTGAACTATATATTATAATTTATACGGTGAAACAAGAAGCGTCATAAAATTAGATAGGTTTGTTTTCTAATGAAGCTGATGATTTATTTTAGTTGTAAATTGTATGACGCATTGCCTCATTAAGTTTCATATTTATTATTGAGCATCCCGCTTATATATATTTAGGGTTAAAATGAAATCACCAAAGAATGGAGCTTGCCTAAATACACACAGACTTACAAATGCAATACACGCACAAATATAGTACACAGTCCGAAGTTAACTTCACGTTGTTCAGGCAAGGAGGACGGTTGGCTGCCAGGACAAAGACTCACCAGGATCTCTTTCAAGGGATCCGTCGAGTTCGATGATGATTTCGATAGCTACTATGATGAGGGTACAGTATAAGTCAGTCAGGAGTGATCCCCGTGCACCTTTCCGAAGTCCGGCATTCGACAGAACTAACACTTCAATTTTGTCAGCAGACCTTAAACAGTTTTACTTCCAGAATCACTACTAATAACAAAGAAACAAAATCCCGAACCGCATATACCTTGAGTTTCATCCCGACCACACTTTAGTGACCGAGATTGAATGCTAACGTTTCGCTCGATGCTCAGAGGAGGAAGTGGATCAGACCTACCAAGTTCTGAAGCGGGCCAACGAAATAGCGAAGCCGGGCGGAGGAGATTCGCGCGGGGGCCCCGTAGTGCGCGTGTCGGCGCCGGAGGAGCCCCCGCCCGCGCGCTCGCCGGCGCGCCCCACCGCCGGGCTCGCGGTGGCGCCCCAGCAAATCTCCTCTAGCTCAGGTCTGGCGCCGCACCCGGCTCGCTGCTTCTCGCTCGAGTCGCATAGGCCGCCGACCGTCGCCCGCGCCGACGCGTCGCGCGACGGCCGACCGGCAGCTTCACTCAGATCACTCGTTTTCAGTAGTGTCGACTTTGCACGCATTCGTTAGTCGCGGGCGCAGGGCGGGGGCGGGGTGCGGTCGATACTGAGCGGTGCTTGTCGGTAGGCGCAGCGAGACCCGACGGCGGCGTGCGGCGGCGGCTCTTCGCCGGCGTCAAGAGTTTGTCCATGTGGGGCTCGAAGTCGCGCCGCGGCTCGCCGCAGCACCGATCCATTTCTCTACCGGAAAGTACGCGCCCACGGCCGTAGCATCGCTCTCTGTTTCACAGCTGTTTCTGAGCTTTGTTTGTCCCGTCTTCGTACTGGGTTTCAGTGCCTCGTTTTCGTTGTGTGTTTTGTTTCTTATGATTTACTTTAATTTTATTTTGTGCGATAGCTGTGTTTAGTTTAGTTTATAGGAATACATAGATCAAGCTCGGCCAATACTCGTTAATCATAGATGCTTAATCCTCTCCCTCCACGAAATGGTTCACTTCATGAATGACTAGAATGAATTTCCGAACAGATCCCTTAAAATATCCCACCTCGACACCTTTGTTGATTTTACTTTTGTTCCTTATTAATTTTATATTATTTATGTTTATTTTTAATTTATATTATTTTATTTATTTGTTTTGTCCGCGCGTTACTTTTGCAGAATCGGAGCAGACAACGACGCGACCTTTCGGACAGCCTTTATGTTTCATTAAGGAGAACGGAGATCCCCCGCCTTCGATTCTCAAGCCTACGGCAAGCGTTCGCAAGAAAAAATGATTAGTAATATGTAACTTCACGGGAAAAAATTGTTAATATCGTCATCTCGACAAGAGCACTGAATCAGCGCGCAATTCAGCTTCTTGCATCAGCCGCTTCTCGAATATTAATTAGTACTACCCCGAAACGCCCCGCGTTCTGTGATATGTATATTGTTATTGTTTCAATAAAAGTCGGAATTGAATCTCTTTCTTTCTGGATTCCCAAGAGTTGCACTATATTATACCTTTTACGATTAATTTTAACGCCTTGCTCCTTGGGCGTTTGGATGTACGAGTATGTAAGTGGTGCATGGCTTGATGCTGGAGCGGAGTGTTCATAATCGCATGCGTATGTCTTTTGGCCGATTATCTCATGCCGAATATTTCGTTTGCACCCACGGATTTCTAAATCTATAACTCCTCCACAGTGGCTTGAGTAAAAATACTTTTTTCTAAATTATTCACGCCGAGCAAGTTAAGGGCAGAAAAATTAATCTTAAATGATTTTAACTGGCTTACTTATTTTGTTTGAAAGGCTTCTTCACAATTTACAACTCACAGATTTAGTTTGCCTCTGAAGATTTCAGATTATCGCGGAAAATTGAGCTAGCAATGAAACATTTATAGATTAGTTCCTGTTTACTTTGTCCACACAGGTTCGATGAAGAACTCGAAGAGTGCCCAAATGTTGAGACAGGCAGACCGCACCAGTCCCTCACCTGGTACAAAAAATAAAATCGTTTATAAGCGAATCCCCGTAGAACAATTCCGAATTGAGAGATTCGTTGCAATGTACATTGTAATAAGGCGAATCATTTACGTTCAATGAATTTGCCGGTGACGAGCTGCTTAAGGATCGTTAATTAGCTTATGATCAATTTTGTAGCGAATCAGACTCATAATAATAAAGCAGCATAAATTTTAACAAATGAGAGCTTATTTCCAATTCGTAGTTACTTCTTAAGGTTTCTTAGTCACATTTACATTCACAATCCTACTCTGCATCCCTTTCTATTTCAAATTACATACTTACTAACTTTACTGTTTGGTATTTAGTTATGTTTATTTGCAATGCTTACGCACTCTTAGTATTTAGCGTAATATTAATATTTAAATTTAAGATAACACTCAAGGCATTTTTCCCAAAATTTTTAAAGAATATGAACACAATTAATGCATTTTTATTGGCAGCAGACATTTTGAAAAATTTTGTGATGAGTGTCTTCCTTATAAAAATATTGCTCCTTTTTATTTTAGATAACATTACATTGGACATTTACATATTACGATAATGAAAAGCTTGTTGTACTACAGCTAAGTAGGTATTATAAATTAGATGTAAAAAATTATCATAATTTTATTGCAATAGAGAATTTACATGCATATAAATATCATTAACACATAAAACATAACCCCTCACAAATACATTTTGAAACAACAGAGCACTGATTTGAACTAGTTATCAGGTTTTGGTAAGTTTATGACGCCTGATTCTCATACGACGTGACTGTTATAGCGCCGCACTCGCCGAGACGTCAAAAGTTGAACCTTAGGATGAAGAGCCTGTCACTGGATTCGCCGGAGTGTGGGGAGCTGAGGCGCCGTCCGCAGCGAGACCAGCCCGCGCAGGGCAGCCGCGTTCTCTGTACGATCATCGAGTAATTTACATCTGGGTCCAAAAAACCTAACTTTGCCTAACTTCGATTACGCTTTCACGATTTCCCCTGGAATACCTTCACAGTAGCGTCCCACACACGTCGTGAGCACGCCATTATCAAAAATCCAATACCACTTCTCCGCATCGTAATGATGATCTCGTTATGATAAACAGATTATTAATTAAGAGTTATCAGTTAAGTCACATTGTTAACACAAAATTGGCAGCGTTTCAACGCTGAAGTATCATATCGATGACATTATGATCACAGACACATTACAGACAACGGGAACGCTGGTGTGAAGGCCTACTTTTTTATAAGCATCATAGATTTTATACTAAATATTCTTAAATAATTCTTCTCTTATACTTTGGTTCTTTGGACTCTGGTTACTATTTATGTCAACGGGCGTTGTTATGTGGGCACAATCGATGTTCTATTCCTTAAAACCTTGGCTTAGCTTTTGTGTACTAGCAGATGATATGCTTTACTGTCTAGTATATCCTTATGTGGTGTGCTTTCGACGTCGTCCCTAGGTGATCCTACCTACAATACTTCTATGTTAATGTTTCTATTTTATGTCTTTTATTAAGAGACTGCGAAATGGACTGACCTTAATCGCAAATAAGCCTCTTCACGTGGTAATACCTAAACGTTTTCAATTACTTATTTAGATCACTGTCGCCACTTATCGCCCGTCACGTTCGTGCTGTTAGCGTTTTGCATGTGCCCACTTTATTTCATTTTATTTTCTGTTTTTAGGTAACACCAGAGCAACTAGCATGAGATATGCGCCTAGTAGAATAAGTAGTAACACGTTTCAGTACTACACTCGTTCATGTACGTTTTTTTTTATATTTAAAAGCGCCAACGCCAAGACAAGCAAAGTGTAATGTTTCAGATACACAAATAAATAGAGCTTTACCGGATTTAGTAGTGTTGTTTTGTACAACGATAGTCGACCTTGAGATAAGACAATGCCCTCCAAGGGTACCAAAATTCGTTAATGACTATTGATTTATTCTAGCAACATTGTTTGTTTTGACGCAGTAATTAATAAATGCTTTATCCTACAAAAGAGCTTAATCCGAAGGTAAAAATGAAAATTATGTATTCAATGTAACTGATATTGGTATATTAAAAGCAATACCTACTATTAGGTCGTGATTTTATAGTGATTGAAAGGAACTTCACTGAAATTTTGTAAATGATTTCAAAGAAAATCAACAAGGCTGAAAAGCTATTTCATATATTGTCGTTTAAGTCCATCTTAAATATTAATTAATATGAGGATGATAAAGCTCGTAAAAACTATTTTCATTTTTGTCTTTGGCTTAACCTTACATACTACTAACAACTTTAAATGCGTATAAACTGCTTAGTATTGTAATCGAATTACACACTGTAATCTTATTTAACTATCAATTAATTAATGAAACTATTTTGTACATACTATCTTGATATCGTCTAGTGTCTAAAAATTTACAAATATTTTTTTATGAGTAACCGAATTTCATTTTATTGCTAAAATAAAATTCTACCTTAATTTTTTTTTTTATATTCTTGATTTCCTGACTTTAAAAAAATATTAATTACGAAACTCATGGGTTTATTTTAATTCTAATGTTTGACGTCATCGAAATTAGGACTTCGTAGGAGTTCCTAACATTAATAAAAAGTGAGTAACCCGAATTTGTGATTCCTAAACTTTTGATAGGTCGTCCTGCTCAGTTTTTGGATTACTAAGTCCTACAATTTATTATTGTTTCCTGATATATGATTCTGGTATAGCACCATCATCACCAGTGCACGGAAGGAGGCTTCTAAGCGCCAAGGGAGGCCGCATGAGCAGCGTTGAACTTCCTGATGAGCCTGAACGTAGTCTGTCTTCAAACAGTGCTAGCCCGTGCCCATCGCCAGTGAAGCAACCAAGTGTAAGTAACTTGTTTAAGCATACGTACTAAATGTATGCATTTTTACATGGAGGATCCATTTTGACCAAATTCTATATCACAAATCTGATTGGTTTTTTTTGATGATATACATAGATTGCACCCAAGAGCATTTGAATAATAAGTATGTAATGACGCAACTGATGAAAATATATGTAGATAAATATTTAGATTATGTTAATATATTTAAATTAGTAAACACAAAATAGAAACTGTTCTTCACACTCAATGAAACGGTCTATTAGAAGCAAAATACCATGGATGTGGTTTTTAATTTCAGCAGCGTTTTGTTTTATTCCAGAAGCATCAACGTCTACTGCCGACAAATCTCTACGTAATCTTGTACAACTTCAAGTCCCGTCACGCTGACGAATTAGATCTGAAAGCCGGCTATAAAGTGACCGTAATCGATACGTCTGATCCAGACTGGTGGAAGGGAAAATGCTTGGGGAAGATCGGATACTTCCCTTCTAAATACTGCACCAAACTTCAAGCCGG
Source organism: Spathilepia clonius (assembly GCA_018250295.1). Taxonomy (NCBI): domain Eukaryota; kingdom Metazoa; phylum Arthropoda; class Insecta; order Lepidoptera; family Hesperiidae; genus Spathilepia; species Spathilepia clonius. Next base: position 7,420 of record DWRA01004980.1, read on the forward strand.
AGAACGTCCCTTGCAAGTTACGCATAATCTTCAGGTAAAATAAAATTTCTATTTATTATATATTTCGTGTTTTCTTGTTGACATAAGAGAATAATGCGAAAATTATGTTGCGTCCAAAATCATGCTGTCGTACTAAAGAAATGTTATTAATTTTAAATATTTTTGTTTTTGAACAAGTCACGGAAATTCCCAGTAGTAAAACATGAACCTGTGATACCTAACAGGAGATCTCTGCGCAACAAACCATCATGATTAATATTGTGTCACGCAAATCATCAAATATTTTACGTAATCCTATTTACACCCATCAAATAGTTCCCAATAGGCCTTGAAATATGATATCAATACTATAACAATATTGAATGTAATTCCAGGTATCTGACGGAGACAACGGTTTAATGCTCCTCCGTGACCAAATCGTGATCCAAGTCGGGGATGAGGTAGACGGAATGGTGATGATCCGCTCCGGTGACAACCGCCAGGGCGTGTGTCCGGTGAAGTTCCTACAGGAAGTGTGACGCTTCAGATTACCCAACTTCAACGTTATGCGGGTAAGTTTAAATTCGTCAGGCAAAGTACTAGAGAAGAGTCTTTATTGGTATCTGTTTATACATATATTATAGGTATTTAATATTATAGGTATCTTTTTACTGACTTATTTCTACGTAGTAAATAGTTTCTTTACTTGTCGCGTATATATTTTTTTACTTTTACACGTTTCTCCTCAATAGTGAGATAAGCCTGAACCTTATCCCATTTTAGCTGACTATGTCCAGCAAGAAATAAAAGTCTCTTACAATCATTTAATTCAATTTCATAAACAGTGCCTTCTATATTTATACTTACGTACTGTAGAATTTTGTGAAATGCCAAAAGGACAGAGGACTTCACATTTCTATAAGGTCCACGTATCTTCTCTGTGTATTTTCAGCCTTCTGTGATAAGCTTAATCCTATTTGTTCCTTTTTATGGTTTACTGACCTCACAATTAATAAAATCTCTGAATATATTATGAACGCTACAAACATTTTGTATCTTTGGCTTTGATATGGTGATAAATATTATTATCATGAGTATTTGCAGAGAAATTAAGAGTTTTCGATTGAAATCATCAATGACTTGTTATAATAAAAAGAAGTAAGATAACATTACTAAAAATGATTTTTATTTTGTTTTCTTCTTTATGTTTATTTGTTTTTATTATTGTTCGCTTTATTTATTTTTTGTTTTATTTTGTTTCTCAACCGATTTTTTTTTGTTTTGTTGTTTGTTAACAATTTAGTATTAACAATTAATAAAATTCTTAATCATCCAATTTAGATTTTAGTTTACTATAATACTATTATAGTTATTATACTTATTTATAAATACACATAAACGATGATGAGCAAACGAGTTCCAAACTGAGCTAATATGTAAAATAAAACGGCTACTTACCATTTCTATACCTTGTGGACATCATGTATTCTCAATGATTCCAGAGACGCGGGTCACTATCAGAGGAAAGCAACAGGTTTTACGATCCAAAGCCAATTCGAAGCGCACCAGTGACACCATGCGACAGCGACACGTCGTCGTGGTCTAACTGGTCCACTTACGACGCGAGGAGGTCTGATAAGGCTAGCTACGAGGCATCCGTTGAAGGGGTATGGTGGTGGCGCAGACCTCTGGGTGTAAGGCGGACCCAGTGTCACAGATGCGGTGCTTCTTCGTCTACGAGACCTCTGAGAATGACCCCCTGTGCTGGTTACGCCCAAGATGAGTATGAACATGAATCTCGAAGGCCACTGTCTTCAGATGATCGTCCGTTGCACTTCGTGAAGCGGATGTTTATGTAAAGGACTGCAATGTTACTGGCGTTGTCCAAGTAAGATTTATAGCTTAGTAAAATATTTATTTGCGAAATTATATTTTTGTTTCAGTGAAGTTTGGACACTGTCATATGAATATGTATCAAGACAGATACTTAATTATAAAGTATTTATATAATATTAGTATTTAAATGTACTAGCTATGCTTCCCTTTAAGCATAGTCGTATAAATCATATATTTCTGCTAAGAGAATAATTTAAATCAGATTTATACATTTTCTATTATTATTATTGTTATATTTATTGTATGTCATTATTTTATATTTTATTTATTTGCAAAAAATTATTACGTCCCGTAATTATAACGGCCTATTTATTTATCTTATAACTACAATCCTTCCATATATTAAGGGTTTATTTGTGATTATATTTATTATGCATTTTATTATTGCATAAAAATATTAAATAGTATTATACATATTGTCGCAACATATCATTTTTAATATATACTACAATTATTTTAATATAAAAACGTATATGTATATGAATTAATTGATAAACAACATTAATTATGGATTTCAAAGCTGAAATTATTGTTTGCATAATAGTTGTTACAAAGCGTTTTATATATTATATCTAACTGTGTCATATTGCTATATCGGATTAATTAATTGTCCGAATATTTCGTATTTATTTAATATTTACAAATATGGTCCTAACAGACACTATATTTAGTATAGGCGTCGATTTAGCTGGTTTTTGAAGGTTGCAGCGCTCAAACGCTATACCCCGCACTCGTTTAAATGCCTGTCGCATGTACTTTTAAACGCTCATAGTTGTAAATCAGCGGTCGGCAATCTTTAGGAGACAAGGGCCACTCAGTGGCAAAATAAACTTAGGGCGGACCACACTTGTACTATAAACCCCAGAAGCCGAATATACTTGTATAATTCATCAAATGCCATAGAAAAAACGAAAATGCTTTTAAAATTATTAAAACATACAGAATTAAATACTACTCGTATTAATTACGTTACGTTTATGTTGAATTTATTATCTGTTATTAAATTCTCTATGGTATCAAA
>DWRA01004981.1:0-10315 GCA_018250295.1 Spathilepia clonius
ATTTTTAATGTTTTTTTACTTTCATTTTTCCGTGTACAAAAACTTATAAATAAATAAATAAATAAGTAGGTTAAGATTATATACAAGTCTACTATACCTTAGATATGGATATCGTCACAGCAGACCACGGACATCTCATGTAACTAATTCTATAAAGAACATATGTTCTACCTAAAGCCGATGAAAATGCGTTGTCACTATTGAGGATTAAGATGGTCACTTTATATGTAAGTAGTATTATTCTAGTCTTATCTGGGGTGGATTACAAATGTACATGGGCGGCACTTGCAACTGCTACCACTTACTACGTCATCATATAAAAAGGCACCGCTTCACACTGCTGTTTTTAACGGATTGTCGGTGTGCCGCTAGAGTCAAACCACAAAGCGTCCCATGACCTTCAAAACCTGCATTTTCATTTATTAAAACTCGGCACAGAATTTCACGTTAACTAAACATTTAAAAATATATCTAAAGTGACCCAATACTTCTGTCCTGTTCGACCTACTGAAGCAGTTAGTAATTTTTTGTTATTTTTGGCACGCGAATATTTTACATTATTTCACGCTAAGAATGCGACGGTTGAATAACAATCATTCGTATTTAGGTTCTGAAGCCTCGCCACAAGTGGATCATGTCACCGCAGTGACTCAAGTTACGTCAGATAAAAAACAAATGAAGATTAGAAATCTTAATCCATACAAATAAATAAAATAAATAATTGGTTTTTACTAGATATGAAACTATATACGGTGCATATAAGAAATAGAGGTGGTAGAACCATTTGTGGTTCGACTCCGGCGGCACCACCGCCACACCTGTTTCTGCCTAATAATAACAGTGTCAAGCGCTGTTGTTTTCTGGTTTGAAGGGTGTGGTTTGAGAGACTTACTCAGGAGTAGCAACGCATCTGTGGTCGACCTCTGATAGGATTCCAGTCTTATCTAGGGTGGATTACAAATGTCCATGGACGGCAGTCACCACTTACCATCAGGTGGACTGCATGCTCGTTTGCTCGTGTTTATTTTTATTTATGGAAATATTTATAAATGCATTTTGTTTTCGAATATATAATTAAAAACAATTGTAAAATAGTACGTATTTAAGCATTTTATACCCGTAAAATTCTATCATTTTTTTATAACATCATTTTAATAAATGTTCTAATTACCTGATTACAGGCAGCTAAGAATTTGAGCATCGATATTACACTAATCTTAACATCTCTTTATTATTGTGAAGTGAAGTAATATGAAGGCAGTGGAACTTCTTGTGTCTCAACTCCGGCGGAATTACCGCCATACCTATATCTGCTTAACAACAATGTTAAACTGCTGTATTCTGGTTTGAACGGTGTGGTAAGTCGTACTTGTCTTAGACGAACCAAATTAGTCCTAAGGGTCGCAGCGTGTCTCTGGTTGACCACAGGTAGGACCCTAAACTTATCTGGGGTTGATAACAAATGTCCACAAGCGACAGGGTCGTTTTGCCATCAGGTAAAGAGCATGCTCGTTTGCTGCACTCAACGTATAAAAAATAGTTTTTATACAGTTTTTTAAACAATAAGTTAGTAATAAAGCGATTTTACTCTACAATAAACACATTAACGACACACCCGTAATAAACCATTCTATAAAATGTACCAACGTAAATTAATGAAGTCTATAAATAATCCACAAGTTTTATACACTCGATAATTCCATTAAATATATAGGTCACCCCTTTTGCAATCTCGTATAGCAAGTTTTATTGTAGGAAGGACTAAAATAGGGCTAATTTAAGAATGTTGTTTACAGCAAGTTTGTTTTAGTCTTTGTCGTTCAACTTTTATCGTATTTTTAATAGCCTGATGGGCACGTCTGCACACAGTGAGGAAGGTTTAGGCCATATTCCAAGACGGTGGTCAACTGCGAATTGGTAGATTTTATACACCTGAGCGAACTTTTTCTTAAAGAAGGAAACCTGGAAGGAAAGAAACCTGAGAAAAGTTTCTTTAAGATTTTGTTCCTTCATCATTATAGCAAATCATAACTAATTTTTTATGCACTTAACTTTGGAAATTGGGAGTACCTGGCATTCGAATCTCAGACCTCATAATTGACGGACCAAATTTCAAGTATTAGGCTATCAATGCTATCTTATATAAGGCATTTTCGGGAAACAGAAAAACAAACAAAGATAAAGTATGTAACTGTGCGAAAGTGAACAACCGTTGCTCTCATGACAATAAAGATGAAATACAATAATTTATTAAACATATATTACAATTACACCATAAATAAGAAACTTATACTATACACACATACATGCTTTTTTCATATTGTACCGAACGGCTATATTATTCTTAATATCGCTTTACAATAAAAAGTTCAAAATCTTTAATTTCCAAATACAATTAGCATCTAAAGATACCTTGAAAAACACTACAGCTTGCAAGCTATAAGAAAAGACGCTGTCTACTTATTTCGAGTCGCGAAATTAAGAAGCAGCTTCTTTTTAACGCTAAACGCCGTTGTCAACTGCAACTCAATTCTAACACAAGAGATTCGCTCAGCTGGAAATGATTTTAAATTACGGAACGGAAATCTTTTAAAAGGCGTCAAGGCTACATTTTTCCGTTGCCGTTGAGAGAGGAATTTAAAACGGAATGGCATGAAATCTAAATGCAAAGCCATGTTAAGCGCACAATCCGCTAAAATGTTCCTTGGTACTACCTCGGCAAAAAAACATTGCCTCCTCAACAAAATATTGAGATTGGGTAGTGTTCACGATTTGTTTTATTGTGTAAAAGTCGAATGCGGTCCATCTGATAGTAAGTGGCCACTGCTGCCCATGGACAATTGTAATCAACGACTCGAATGCCGGTGTGTAGAACCCTTTGTAGCTCGACACTGGTGACACCACCACATCTATTGCGTAATAACTGCATTGTTAAGACTTGCAGTGTTCTAGTTTGAACGTTGTGGCAAGGAAAACATGCTTTTCTGAGGCGTCCAAGCTATTTCTAAACTATGACAATGCATCTATGAGCGATCTAGGGTAACACTATCACCATATCTGGGGTTAAGTAAAGATGTCCACAAGCAGCGCTTATTGCTTACCAGATGAAGGCATGCTCCTTTGCTACTTCTATCGTATGAAAATAAATAAAAACAAACATTTTCCACCGGTCAAATGACTTAGGTTATTTATTGTTTTAGCGTCAAGTCTAATGTATTTCGATGCTCAACAGCGCAGCACGAGGTTGGCTGTTAATTATTATTTTTTCGAACAGGACAAATATAAGTCAAACTTACAATTACAAGGCGAAATCATGTCTCGGCAGTCGCTGTGGAGCCTCGGACGTATTCTCATATTGTTTTGGGTAGTGACTTAAGGTTGTCAGTATCACTCATATTTTAATGAATATTAGCAAACGAGCTCATAGGCTACCTAATTGTAAGTAGTCGTTATTGCCAAAGGATATTTTTTATTAACACATAAAAAAATCCTAGATTGGCCACAGTTACGTTGCTGTCTATGAGGACTAAATAGAAAGTTCTAATGTAAGTCATTATTTTCGTATTAACTGTAAGGTAATAAAAGTTTTAGTTAAAACAAGTGTGATAGCTGTGTAACAGTTTCTGATCATCTAAAAGTTCCTCCGAAGACACCGCGCTCAGAGGGCACAGTTTGTGTTCGGATGGGATTCGCGGAGACGGTGTCTTAGACGGAAAAATCTGAACTACTTGACTACACGCATGGCGAAGCGGTCACCGTACCGGTCTGACATGCAATGGGTCCGAGTTCGATCCCCGGCGTGACAGATAATTAAATAACGAGTTTCTGTTCTGGATGTTCGTCTTTGTGCATGCGTATTAGAAATTAATTATCACTTGCAGCTTAATCTCATTCTGAGAGATACGAGCCCAACACTGAGACAATATTGGGTTGACGACGTTCTCTTTTAATCAAATTAAGATGACTATTGAAGGTTATTATCAGTATCTTAAAATATTTCATTTAAATTTCCGAAAGTACCAACCCTATGTGCCAATAACATAAAATTCAACCTTAGACGCAGTTAGAGGACGGCTAAACGTTTCGTTTTTGCATGTAACTTTTTGTGTCAATACATAATGCCTCACAATGTTGGGGTTTGAAAGGAATACATTAGTGGCGATCCACGCTCCGACTTACAAAGTCAGTTCGAACAAGACACCCAATCAGAAAATACGATCTTGTACTTCGTCTTTGTCCGGCGATTTAACTAGCATTAACATGCAAGTTCATGTGAACTGCGGTATTAAATAAATTATTGGGTAATGTTAGACATACTATATGTGGTTTGGTGAGGTTGGTCCTCCTTATGATGCTTCATTTATATCTACAGACAACAGTACCCTTAAAATGAGTGTTTTTACGTTTCAGCGACTCGATCGTCGTTAACGAGTTGGCCCATACTTCTCCTAGCAGCTCCCCTACGGAACGTATCGGAACTAACGACTTCGCAGTATGCACTGCTAAGTATGATTGCTATCGAGTCGCTGAAACGTATATAACTCATACTAAGGATACAGAGAACACAATCATATTTTTCTATACAATATTTTGACAGGTATGGCCCAGTGTCTGCGCGTTTACATTACGGAAGATTTTCCACAGAAAACAATAGCATTTTAATCATGCAGCATTCAAAATACTAACAGATTAAATAATCGAAATGTATTTATTTATATAGAGACAATTATACATTGTCAGTTTAATTTTTTCTTAAACTATCATCACTTCGAAACTGCAGTTGATGGATTTTTTTCTGATCCATTCTACAAGGACGTTTGAGATGTCAAGGTCCTAATTATGTATAAGACTACAAGATTATGAAACGAAAAAATAAAAATATGTAAAACAAAGGGTAAAAGCGAAGGTTACACTACCTTTAGAAAATACTCAACAAGATTATGAAGCTCCGTAACTAGGGAACAGTAGCAGGATAACTCGACCTTATATAATTTTGTTCAACAAAACCTTCGTACTTTTGACTGTCTTTTTTCTTGTACTTAATTCAAGAAAACTAAACGAAAAGATGAAAAACAAAATATTTCTTTGAAGATTTTTTATAATACTTTTTTGTTTTGTTTACCTGATTGTTAGTGGCTACTGCTGCCCACGGAAAATTGTAATCAACAAACCGCGGTGTCCAGCTAGTATGAAATCTTAATCGAATACGTGCCAAATTTCAGTCGAAACTTTAATTATCCCAGCTGAATTCATGAAACTGCTTCAGGACTGAACCGTTGTCTTCAGTACCCGACCTTGATCGCACAGCAACCCGCCCACATATCCAATTAAGTTATTCTCTCGAGATTGATAGACTCGGCCTTATTGGAAGACATTTGTCACCGGAATTAATCGAGGGTGGCCCATAATTTGTCAGCTATCAAGGCTCGATACAAAAGATAATACACGAATACTCCCCCAGGACTTTAGATAACAAATAATGAACGTATTTTTCAACAAAACAATAACAATTTCAGATTTAAAACAAGATTTGTGAAATCTCACGGTTCCTACTCAGCGAGTTTGAAATTTTCGTTTCAACAAATTTGCAAAACAAATTGATTTGGAATTCCGTTAGAAATTATGCGATAGCTACCTACTTCAAACAATTGTTTGCTAAAACAATGAACAGGACAAAACAAAACAATAAATCTTAAATCAATCAATTGCGAGTTTTATACAAAAGGAAATTCAATCGAAGTTATCCGTTATCCGCAATTCAGCAATACTGAATAAGGCTTCCGTTTGAGAACAATTATAAAAAGCGAGTTTGACTTTTATTTATCCGAAACGCTTTTGTATCGAATTTGTAAACAACCGTCGGTAGGCTTTATGATCTAATAAAGTTACATTAGTAACTTTATTAGATCTAACGGACTAGTGCGTGTTGAATGTGAAAATGGATAGCAACTATTTGAAAGGAGAAACAGTTTTAAATTTGGAAGATGGGATTCTGTGGTTTGAGGACTATGACGAAGAGAAATCCACCGCCAGACTATAATTTAGTTTGGAAAGCGTCCGTGCTCTTTTAGACTAAGTTTAGGCAAAACATGAAAGACGAGCATTGCCTGCAAGTCGCGTGAATGTTACGCGATTTAGGTAATGATATATAATTTACGCAATTATACCACAATAACTATCAAGCACACATAGCAAACCGACAACTCAAACATTAAAATTAATAATTCTGGCTCTAATTTGTAGACACTGTTTACTGGAAACACGAGAAACATCCAAATTACGAGTATCATGAAGAACGGTTTCTGCAAAAATATGGTTTTTGCAGAAGTGCTCACTCGTTTCTCATAAGGCATGTGTTCAGTAACATTATTATCCTAATGTACATAAGTAACACACAGAACACACAATACGACTTTTGGAACATTGTAAACAGTACGTTGTTTTGACGTATTGACGAATTTATGCCACACTTGTTTGCCGTTTTGGTCAGCATTGTTGTCGGGACTGGCGGAATACATTGTTACCTACATTTTTTGCCTTAGAAACAGTGAGGTCATAGTGTAATTTGGGTAATTGAAAGCCAATTTCTAAGCCAACGTATACTTTGCAACAAAATATAATTAAAGGAAACGCAAAATTAGTGGTATGAATTTTTTCACGTGACTGGTGCATAATATGAGCCTTGAGGAACACCACTCTTCTTCAAATAGATGTTGTAAAACACTCAAAATGATTTAAAGATTCAGTCCAGAAGGGAAGCGTAAGACCCATTTAATATGATACCTAAGTCAAAAAGTGACCTTGTGAAGAGCTAGAGAATAGCTGGATTAATTTAAGGTTCCCACGTTGGAGGCCCGGTTTCTAATTTAAAATCTATATTATCCTTTTCAGGTCAATTTGGAAATTTCATGCATCTTTAAAGGTCAAAGAAATGCTTATATTATTGTCCTTGCAAGAGGAATGTATCAAGCATCAATAGCAATTAGTGAAAGGCTTTATTGAAAGTCTCTTCCCTAGATCTTATCACTAGTTTCAGTCAGAGTCGCATTTGTTGTTCTGTATTACCAGCACTTGCCAGTATCCATTTGGTCTGAAACTTTAGATCTTCTACAGCGTTAATGGCTTACAACTATTACCTATGCAATTTCAGGTACAAAGTTATCAGTAGCTGTATGTATATTCAGACTGCACTTCTTGCAGCCGCCATGTCCCATCATTTTTTAGTATTCTGGTTTTATCTTACATCACCAACCGTCAGGGTCATCGAGGCACGTGTGTCCTCCTCCTTCACTTAATTGATCTTGAAGATACATAATTATCAGTGGTCATTCGACTTAAGGAAAATTGCATACTTTTTTAACACTTAAAACATTATAGCGAAACCTTTCTTGACCTTCTGCCTATGTTGCAGTTGCCGTATGGTTTGGGCGGGGAGGTACCACTATCATACCTATTTCTATTGTGAAGCAGTTGTTCCCTTTGATAAAAGAATATGGATTCCGGCTGACTTACGCACATATCAGGCAATTATCTTGGTTCTTAGGAGTCGCAAAGCATCTAATTGACTTCAAAAAGTTATTCTTTATGGTTAATCTCAGATATTCATGGGCAGCAGTGAACGCTTACCACCAGTTATACTGAAAAATACTTTGATTTTAAAAAAGGACATTAAATGTCTAGCTAATGACATTCATATTAAAAATTATTACGTAATCCTTCTTTGAAATACGTGCAGGGTGTTAACAAAAAAAAAATGAGCCGTCACGGGACATCATGGTCGTACAAGTAATAAACATAAAAAACGGTATTACCACAGAAACTAATTATAGCATAAAAAATGAGGTGTTATAAATTTATTACAGAAAATGGTGACTTTAGTCGCATAGTCTGTTGCGCATAGCGACACGTCAGCACCGGTCGCCACACCATACACTCACACATAGACTATATATATGTATATATCTCTTAATATAGCGTGGCGACCTGTCGGCACGGCAAGCGTCGCCACGCGAACGATCCACACAATGTTTCACATCAAAAAGTAGACTGCACGCTCGTTTGCTACATCAAATTATGTTACAATTGGCTTTGTGTTGTAGAAATTTCAGTGAAGCTAACAGACAAGAGGTCCATGGGGTCGCGACGTGTGCGGCGAGCGAAGGCGGCGCTCATTAATTCTCCCGGCAAACACAACCGCCCGCTGTGTGAGAATGACAGCACTCGTTTGTTATTCTCCAGCATGTTGTTGCGAGCTCAATACAATCTATTAGTGCCTGTCGGCACTGCACTGCCGACTGGCCTTTATGCTTCCGCAAATTAACTCAAGTGACCCCGCCAATGTCGCTTTTATTTCGCCAAAGTTATTTTATGATGATATTTAGTTAGGACGTTTTGTCAAACATCACAATCGAACGGGCTAGATTGTTTGTGAAATCGTTTAAGCTAGAATTCGTATTAAAATGATTCTCCGGAGACATAATATTCGTATTCTCGTTTTGATGATAGGCATAGAAGTGGGCGATTTCAATTCTTTAAAAATAGTCTACATTATTATCAATAGACAACTTTCAACCTAAAACATTTACAAGATTACGTCATAAACATCTTCATTATAGAAACAAACATTTTGGGAGCTTTATCTTCCTTCAGCATTCAGCCCTCAGCATCAGTAAAAAAATTGGTACTCAATTCGATTTCAAGATAACTATTGTATCGTAGCACATTTATTGACACATTGGATACACCATTTCTCAATCCATTTCTATTGTCACGTATGTTAGTGAAATGTGACTTGTACGCCCTTTGTGTAATTCGAGGTACTCCTGTACACTACAAATTTATAGATATTAATATGAAGTAGCTGTACAATCATCGCCGACGGGCAGTTTTAGAGGGTCGGATATTGGAGGCACTATGTAGCAGAAGCTATTAGTGTTGATGGCTACAAAGTGTGGACTCCGGCAATTACAGCGGTTGAACCCGCCTGCCGGGGAAGGTCTGAAATATATTATAGTAAATAATTAACGAACACAGCTTGAATTGGGATGCTTTGCGATCTATGTAAGTCTATAGCTACTTAAAATATGGAAAATATGTACCTACAATACTGAATTCTTTCTCATATCAAAAGTTAAGATAACGGACTGTATATTTCATATACCTATGTATGACCATAATATTTAGGTGCCATATGCTCGTTTATTACATAGGTTTCATAAAATATACATTCAGGTATAGTAAAATTAACAACATTGTAATATACTGTGACAGATGATAACTAACTTTAACACAAAGAGATTACATATACGCTTGTTTTTTTTTAAATGATGGAGTAGCAAACTAGCATGCAGTCCACCTCAGATAAGTTCATAATCCCAACTGAAGTCGACCACAGACGCGTTGCTACCCCTGAGGACTAAATTGGAATATCTCGTTAAGTTTATCTTCCTTACCACACCCTGCAAACTAGAATACAGCAGAGAAACACTGTTTATTATTGAACAAAAACACTGTGTGTTATTAGGCAGAAATAAGTGTGGCGCTGGTGCTGCGGGAGGCGAGCTACAAAAGGCTCTACCGTCAGTATGACATGTATTTCAGAACTATTTATTACCAATTGGTAATAAATCGTAGATGACACTTTTTCTCCTAGTACCGGACATATCTGTCTATTAGTACTGTCATATAGCTGAATGTCCTTCGATGTAACATTGAACAAATGAAATACGTATCTATAAATGGTCCTTATGCAAACAGGAGCCAATCTACACACATGCCAAAATCATTAAAAATGTTGATGATATTCAACAATATTATATTTGTGTACATAGAACAAATTATTTTGTGCAATGTTGTAAGTAGATTTTATCAAGATAACCAGACATTTTACAGTATACAAAATTTTGACAAAAATAGCTTTTTCTCAAAACTTTCATTGTGTGGGTTGATTCTGTTTTGCATAAGTAGGTTCAAATGTTGCTTTAAATGTTCAAAAAGGACGTTACATCTTATTATCCGCGAATCATATAAATCCACGTTGATTGTTTACGAAAGTCGAGACCCGGGTGGCCGGAGGTAGCAAATCACCGGACGGATCCGGCGCGACTCATCCGGATATTGGGAAGTCTCCGGCGACCGACACGGCTTCGTGTGAAAGAACTTCGTTGATTTCCTTCAATTTGCATCGCCACCTGATGAGGGGTCCTTTGACGATTTGGTACTATGTATGAAGATAAATACCTTTTTATGACAGTGTTTTTTATAAGGTAGACGGGCGTGCGGTCTACCTACCTCTTCTTTTTTTTTTTTTTTTTTT
>DWRA01004982.1:0-10313 GCA_018250295.1 Spathilepia clonius
AATCTAAAATTTTACAGTGTACAAAATTTTGACAAAAATGGCTTTTTCTCAAAACTGTTGCTGTGTGGATTGGTTCCTGTTTGCATAAGTAGGTCCAAATATGCCCAAATTCTTGCAACATTGGTACTTTAAAAAGTTAGTCACAGTATATGATAACTTTTCTGCTATAAACATGGAACGTAGAAATATAAATCTTGTTGCTACCGTAAGCAGAACACAAAGTATAGTGTGGCGTCTGTTATTAGCAAACATTTTTCAGTCCAAAATCCAAACTATTCTAAAAAATACCATTTATACTCTAGTTTTTCTTCTCTCAGAAGATTGTCCAATTCTATGGTTGTTTATATACTATGTTTGAGTTTATTTGAAAGCCGAATGCTTTATAGGCTTAAGTGTGAGTTAAGTCCTAGTTAAGGCTCCTATTTACGTTTGATTACGGAGATTCATGACCTTTGCAATCCTCATCATAATAGTACACTGTTCTTTGAATACAGTCTTCTTTTTAATTGTAGAAACAATAAAATAGTTTACAGAAAGTATACAAAGTAGGTACACTTTACATTGCAGAGCTTTAGAATTTCAGACTTCCAAAAAGGAGGAGGTTCTATGTTATATATTTTTTTTGGATTGGAATAATTTGCTTTTTCGATAACGTGGAGTGATCTCACTTTAAACAAAACTACGGAAAAAGTTTAAATAAAAATTTTGCATGTTTAAAACTAATTAAGTAGTGTGTAAAATAAAAATAACATTTCTTATTAAATATTGACGTGTTTAAATTGGGTAGTCAGTCTGTACAATAATTTGTGATTTTTATTTTGTGTTCCACGTTATTACCGGCAATGTTTATGAAAAATGCATAAAGGTAATGGATTCGAAGTTAATGAGAATTATAACAGGATTCTACTTTATTAGGCTTGTAAATTACAAGTAATTTTGTAAATGCATATAAGTTTTTTTAATACTTATAAAGTGTCTATGTTATATTTTAAATTATCTGAATTTTGTTCCTAAAGTTGTACTTTAAGTAAACATTGTATTTTTTAATTAAAAGTTGTTTTTTGCTCAAATAACTTTATTCTGCGGCTAGCTTCAATTATCCTTGGCCAATTTCAAGTGTTGGTAACTCATTGCCATTATTAGATTGTAATTAAGAGTAAGTAGTTAACCTTTCGAACTGTCAAATAAGAAAATTTATTACAGACAAATTTCAGTGAAATCCCACGTAAGGTTCAAGGTAGTAGCTTTACAATGAGCCACTATGATATATTATTTAAGTTATCTCTGGCCTGCTTTATTTTTCTTTATTTAGATTTTAAATAAGCATTTTTTTAATAAATATTACAAAAATCATGGAAATAAAATTGTTTATAATGACATTTTTTTTCTGTCAATTATTTTTTATGTTTAAGCTGTTTTTGTATTAAATGTTTAAAAAATAGATTAGTTAGCGGCGCAATTAATAATAAAAATAATTAACAACGAAAAACACTTTATTATTAAAAATACAACAAATAAATAAAATCTGTAAAATATCTCTCACACGATAAACTATAATACAATTAAATAATAGTATGGCAATTAAGAATTACGAGATACCTAATGAAGGCAGTCCGACACACAACACTGTCACGCGAATGTCCTGTCTATGTACTCATAGTCGAACTCCGCAAGGAACGAGTCGAAGGGCGACAAGGAATCCTCGGCGAATTCGGACGGCGTCTCCTGCTCCGTGGAGAACTCCGACAGATCCGAGCAGAGAGGCGAGGGCCAGCGCTCGGGCCGCGACCCCGGCTCGGGCTCCGGGCTGGTGTCTCGCAGGGCGGCCGACAGAGCTGATATGTAACGCATCGCGAGACGTAAAGTTGTGATTTTGGTTAGTTTTTCGCAGGGCACGGGGTTGCCGGTGATCGCCGACGCGGGGACGGCCCGCCGGAGGGTTTCGAAGGCGCGGTTTATTTCGCGCATTCGGCTCCTCTCCCTGGCGTTGGCGGTTTTCCTGCGATACTTGCTGAGCGGCTGCGGCGTGCGGCGCGCGCGCGGCTCGCGGGAGCGCGCGGCGCGCGGACGCAACTGGTACTTGTCGTGATCCGGCATCGAATGCGCGCCGAACCCCACGCAGCTCGAAGCCGCCCGCGCCCGAATTCCGCTTGAAAAATACGCTCACTCCGCCCACTTGCCCCGCGCCGTTCATGTAAGCTCGCGCGCTAAACTGCTTGGAACGGAGGCAGCGCTGACGATTTTATTCGAGACTGATGAACCGAGACGCATAATGTACAGGCGCATACATACATTGTCACCTTCACTTCGTACATACTGTAAGCAAATAAATAAAAGTAATTGTGTCGTAATATTTTTCAATTGTTATTTTACAAGAAGTTAAGAAAGAAATTTGAATAGGTACTTATGAGTCAGCATTTCGAAAGATGATTTACAAGCGTCAGTTGGATAAAAAAAATTATGACGTCAATGTCTCCAGTCAATGTTAGTACTTAGATGGAATAAGCTTAAGTCAAACTAGGAACGAAAATGACATGAGTACAATATTCAACAATGAATTCTGCTTTAGGTAAAAACTAAAATATATGACTTTAACTTAGTTAACTTAGTATAAATATTACTATTTCTTACATTTTATTAAGTAACCCAGTGACATCATACTAGGTTCTTTTTTATTTTTTTAACTGCTTACAAGTCATCAGGAAATGAAGCACTTTGTATGCGGATTAGTTTGAATATCGAACATGAACGTACTGATGATTTAAATACAATCAACTAACGCAAGAAATCCCCTGCGAGTACGTGCTTGTAATATTCTAACGCTAAGTTTTTAGATAGTGTATAAAAGTATCGTCTTTTCCTGTAAGAGTTTAATTATTGCTCAAAACCAGACAAAAAGTTAGCAACTATTACAGGCATCAAATTTGTTGTCTATCTGAGCTACGTTGTTATAGAATATGACAAATAGCAAACCTAATATTTATCGCACGACTGTACTTGGTTACAATGAATGAACAACCAGGCGGTAAGGCATATTGGGTTGTAATAGTTTTCGATCTTATTAGCATATTGCTTCGACATTTCCGTTCTGAACGCAAAGACGTTTATGCCTAATTATTTTGATGACCTTGAAAGGGAACACTGTTTCCTCATAAAGTGTGGGCAAAGGCTAAGGTATTAAGCTTGCGTGGGCGCATTATCTGCAGTTATGTCGCAAAATAACGATTATGTAATAAATTTGAAACTTTAACGCTGTCCCGGCTTGATTAAATTTTGTACGGACCATTTCGGCTACAGCTTAGATGCCATTAAGTGTAATTAATCACGTTTTTACCTTTATTTTATTTTCGTACCAATAAGGAAACACTCAATAGTACTTTATATGAACTTAGTAATAATTTATATACTTTTAAATCAATTTAATCGTTATAGATGTTTCGAAAAAGATTTTTTAAGTGACAGAAGTTACAAAAAACAATAAGTACCCATCTAGATACCTATGTTGAATATCCCGATGATTATTTTGTTTTTAAACATGACTAAAATAAATACAACATTTATATGTATTTAACTCAAGTTAAATAAACTGGTAAAATACAAATTAGGTATATAAAACACTAGGTAGAGCTTTGTATTCCATAAAATTGTTCATGGAAAAAAAAGAAAAAACAGACAGTTTTTTCTTTTTTTGGTGATTGTTATGAGCTATGAAATTGTCTATAAATAATTGTGAAGTTTATTTATGTAAATATTTTTATTTAAATATAATTATTTAAATAATATTTAATAATATATTTATTCCGTGACCTAATTACCTACTTATTTATATATTGCTCATAAAATCTGTCTTTAATTTTTTTCATATTTATCTATGTCATGTCTTAGGCCAAAAACGAAAAAAAGGACGTAAATAATAAAATAAGCGCGAAAATTTCTCCTTGAGCTCTTGGACTTACTTACTATTCAGTCATTAAATCAGCACCAAAATATTATAATTTTATAATAGTGCAGTATGGATATGCAGTGCAATCTTTTGCTATATTTAGACAGAAGGCGTTATTTGACTAACATGAGAAATGTTTGTGAAAATTTCATAGAAAAACTAGATGAAAAAACAATACGTAAATTCCCACCACTAAGGTTTTTACTAGAAATTGATGTTATGGACCTGTTTGACTTACTACCCAGCTTAGGAGATTTTTTGTTAAAAGAACCGCTAAAATGGCAATCCATTTGTAATGATATTTTCTATGCTTGTTTTAAATCTATCGATAGTGAATTCGTGCAAAATGTGGATTCAGCTCAATTAGCAGTAACTTTAAGACTTAAAAGTGTGCCTCGATACTTATCGTCTGATTCCAGAAACACTCTAACATCTATCTCTGGATTACCTATAGCTATTTCAAAGCCAACCTGTTACGTTTACCACACAGTATGGTCTTGTCCAGAAGAATGTGAAGGAAACGAAGTAATATTACATTATATACCAAAACAACCTCCCAAATGTTATGTATGCAAGAGTGTTCTTTATGAAAACGGTGGTTTCAGGCGCTGCGGCGAACAAGTCAAAGCCACGTTTAAAATGAAAAATAGCATTTTAAGCAAGACTTTTAACATTGATGATGACTTAATACCCTAC
Organism: Spathilepia clonius; assembly: GCA_018250295.1. Lineage (NCBI taxonomy): Eukaryota > Metazoa > Arthropoda > Insecta > Lepidoptera > Hesperiidae > Spathilepia > Spathilepia clonius. The sequence goes on from DWRA01004982.1 coordinate 4,640, forward strand.
TTAAGACTTGGTGGCAGATACACACTTACTACAGTTGTTCTTAAAAAAAGTACCTTTGTATGGTCTTTACAAGAAACAAATGTTTTACGAGCGCCTATAACATCCATTATACCTTCAGATATAAAAGAACTTTACGAATCCTGCGACGGTTTGCCATGGAAATTTATATATTGTCTTGCTTCCAGCATAGGAGTTCAAATCAGTCCACTGAACTGTTTCATGCATGTAAAAATTAATCTTTTACTTAGTTTAACCAGTGTTAAAGCTAATATTTTGACAAATTCGGCCATCCTTCATTTCTTGGCTGCAGGTCATGACACTGGGTATGTCGGAAACTTGATGAAACAAGCAGCAAAAATTTCTGATAGGCACATTCTGTTAGGAAATTCCAGTAGTTCGGCATCAACATCCCTTGTAGCAAGCTCGGGAGGAGTTTGCTTAATGCCTTTTCCATTTCACGTTTATAACCAGAAACAAACATACGAAATTCTATCAGCAATAGAAACCGGAGAAATATCTACAAGCAAAGCTAAATTACAATGCGCTGTCTGGGCGCAAGGTAATGATTTCAAGAAAATTGTCCTTTACAACGTCGCTAGCATTTTTGGTAACGTCACTAGGGGAGATTACGGAGAATACTCGGATGAATTAGGAGATTTTATATTACAACAAAACTTGGAGCAAGTAAAAATATGCAATGAAGAAATAGAGGCACTGAAAGACGTAGCTTTGTATATCGATTTGGTGGCTGGTTTAGAGATATGTTTAGATAAAGGAACAGAGGATTTACTGAGGAATTATTTCTTAGCAGCACGGAAGGAGAGGCCGAAGGCCGTGACAATAGGGAGTATGAATGCTCTAGTAGCTATTTGTATGACATCAGCAAGACTGTGTCGTCGGTCGGTCACTAACATCCAAGATGCAGTCTTCGCTATTTGGCTGCACGTCAGCGGAATTCCTGAACCCAGATTCGCTCCTGAAGAATACCTCGGAACTCCAAGCGATATAAAAAGATTGCATGTCATAATGAGTAATTTCAAAGATTGGTTGGAACAGTTTACCGGTTGTGTCATAAAGTAATTTCCTAACCACAAAAAACTTGTATACCTATGTTAAGAGAATCCCGAAGTTACACTGAAAGTATCTAAGCTTTAATAAGTAATACTGACATAGATTTGTATAGAAAATTTATATTATATTCAAAATAACAATGTACATTTTCAACACACTAAATATAAAATGCACTTTGATGGCTTTATAATAGACATAAGTTTATGATGTTATATGACTAGATCTTACCATTAACAGTAATAGCACAAACATTTTTTTCCAACTAATAAGTATAAAATATTTTTAACATTAAAAAATTCGTACAATCTCCTACTTTATTGTTTTAAAACATTTAGGCACTAGCAAGGCACTTTCTTTGGAGTTCAAATTTAGTATCTTTAATAATTTCTCTTATAGCAACATGCATAGTGATTGTATCACAGACGACGCAAGCACAAGTATTTATAAATCTCTACAAAAAAAAAACCGTCACCTAATTAACTCTATTGTACATAATTATCTTTACATATCGTAACATATTTATAATATCTCTAAAATGAATCATTGTCCTTACAAAACAATAGAATGATATAATAAAGTGATCATATATTAATTTGAATAGTAACCTTAATATATCAATATTGTATATCAATTGCTTTTTGTATATTGCACAATATTTTTGTAATAATTTCCTAAAGTAATTTTGATTTTAAGTGTGTTTTAAGCATCAATGGCATTATTATTTTCTTAAGACTTTTCTTTTAGGAAACTGAAATCATACATATTTTTCTTTAGCGATTTCTGTTGAGAAGTAAGTTTTTCGCATAGATTAATGTGACTGTGTCTCAATTTTAGGCTTTCAGTAATTAATGACTTAAGTGTATCGTCTTCTGCTTTATTAGCCACTTTAAAACAATGATTGGATACAGATTCACCAATTTTAAAATCTTTCTTCTCAAAGGATACCACAGAGTAGGGCAATTCAGCTACGCTTTGTGGATCAGTCACTACTAGAGTTATTGTAGACCAAATGCAATTTGTAAGTTTTGATGATATACTAGCCAGGTTATTGGTTAACTTTTCAACATTCTCCGCTGCATTGGTGACAACATCAGCAATTTTTGGCATTTCAATATTTAAATCCCTTATTTTATACAAGAATTGCTGATGATGCAGCTCCTGCAAGATTTTATTTCTGAGTTTCAGACAATCATAGCAGAATTTTACAATTTCAGGGCACTGCCTTTCTCTCTCCCTATTTCCACTATAACTCTTTTTGTATGCTTTTAAAGCATTGATAAATACATTTTGATAGTTGTTCCTTGCAATAAAGTTGTTGAGATCATTTGATATTCCTTCATTACACCGTCTGGCAGATGATTGTAGCCGCACCGACAGCTGTGACCATGCAGTTTGTAGTTTATCAATCTTCTCCGCTGTATCAGCTGTCTCTTTAAATATTTCATCAAAGCCTCCCAATAAATTTGTACCAACATGGTTCTCCCTTAAATGTTTAACATGTTTCCTGCCTGTTTCAATCATTGATGCAATGATTTCTTCTTTAGCAAGAAGTTGTCCACTGGCCTTATCTACAGTATTATGTTTCAAAAGTAGTTGTGTACTTCTGTTCTTTAATGATTCTGCTATAACAAAAAGCCCATTCACAAGAGAGTCGAATATATCCATCTGGTTCATGACAAAATATAAACCACTTTTATATAAATTAAGGCAGTTCTTGAAATTGTACAGTGCTTTGTGATGCTCTAAACACCTTTGTACTGCTTTGGGCACGAGAGGGGCTACATTGTCCTCCAATATTTGCTTTTTGTTATACATATACAACATATCTCCACTGATCTCATTCCAGTACTTTGCAACTAGCTCATCATCGGCAATGTCTACATAATTCAGCTTGGACAATACTATCTGATCCTGGGGAAGAATATTTGTATCTTTGTGCATCCACATCTTCAGTGTTGACATTGTGGTTGAGTCATTAATTTCATAAGAAAGTTGAGTTAATGTTGTAATTGAAAATATTTGGATTATTTTTCTAGATAGGATATGTTGGAGCAGATTAAATATGACAACTTTGCTAGCCATTCCTTTTTCTTCTGTAGGTATATTAAATGTTACTTTGGAGGGAGCATCTCTACCTCTTAGTTTTGGATCCCACTCTAAAGCAACCTGCAGCCATTCCTCTATAAATTTTTTGAAAGGCTTCGATATACGATTTTCCGGAAAGATTTCATTTGAGTATTCTATATCCCCATGAAATGTTTCAAACACACAAATGTTTTCATGTGCTTTCTTTTTAACATGCGGCATCCATTGCACAGGTGCCATGAACGGCAGGAATGGTCTCGTCCCACATATAATTTCGAATGCTAAGAGCCCGAGGGACCAAAAATCTACAGAGTTGCTATATGTTTTACTGTAGAGTAACTCAGGTGCAAGATACTGAAGTGTACCAACAAAGCTTGCACAAACTGAATTAGAATCAATTTCCTTTGCATATCCAAGATCAATTAATTTATATGTGACTTTAGCTTGATTCTGTGGGTCATCCATGGGAACATGTAAGACAATGTTCTCTGGCTTGAGATCACGATGTGTGATTTTATTGTGGTGTAAAAATTGCATCGCATTGCCTACGTCACTAAGGATCTTACGCACTTGCACTTCCTTCAAGCCGCAGCAGGAGTCTGGTTTGTTCAAAACCTGTCTTAAGTCGCCGCCGCTGCAGTACTCCATACACAGGATCGGTAGCCTTGAAGGATTAGCTCGCGCTAAGCCGGTAACGAACTCTGGTGGCAGCTCTCTTGTTCCTACTATATTGGGATTATTGCAACTTTGTAACATCTCCACCTCCTTCGTCCATCTTTCTCTATGCTTCCCGGTGAGCTCGTCTCCCCACTTGCACGTTTTCACAGCGAGTTTCTCATCTGAATCCTTGTGTCGCCATAACACCACTATACCAAAACTTCCTGAACCCAACACTCTGTCTTTTATCCAATCGCCTATGAATACGATGTCATCCATTTTAATTCAGGTCAAAACTGTACGCCGAAGCGCTAGAGGCACTATGAACTGAAGTAACATAAAAATAGGATAATCAACTGGATAAAAATAACTTTATCTTGTCTTTGTCTAACAAACAAACTTTACTACGTTTCGTTCATCGTTCACAAAGTTGGTAATCTTTTGCGCTTTGAGTTCATATCATAATAACTTTCAGTGTTGTCATTTTCATGTTCTATTTTAAAAAATGTCTATTAATATTCGTCAAGTAATGTTTGACGAACTAAAGCCCTAGTGAAAACAACCGTATTTCGTATTTTTAATACGAAAATGAAATAAAAATTCCATTTATGTATATGTATATATGTATGTTTTATATCAATGCTTAATCTTGGAATGGTATGTTTATAAGATTAATAACAGATAATGCGATATAAGTTTATTACAGTGAATTCATGAAGTTTGAGTTGTGGTAGGCTCAAAATCAGTGAGTTATCGAAAATAAAGCCAAATAGGACTTATTTAGCTTTATTTTAGATTACCCATAAATACCTATTTAGTAAGTATTACCTCAGAGAATTCATTCTGAGAAAGAAAGAATGTGATAATGTTCATAAAATTCAATGTTTCTGCAGTTAATAATTATGTCTACAATTTTTTTTTAGTAATTCAAGTTTAGAGATAATGTAATAATTCATCCATATCTAGTATAAATAAATAATTTATGTCAACATAAATTTTTCGGCTTCGGGACTTTTTTAGTTCGTTATCATATAGGCAAGGCGACTTTGAATGAAAATATTAACTTATTTATCTTATCAGTTAAAACATTTGATTATGAACTTTGACAAAATAATAAAGGTCTAGTATATTGCAGATGTTGTATAAAAGAAAAGCGCTAGAATTGCTACATCGCTACTTGGAAGCAATTTGAGAAAATAATCTACAATGCGCCCGTTATGCAATGTGCCTATTATATCTGAAGTCCTATCATTCACAATTATATTATTACACATGCTAAACCTGTGACGTTAGACGATAACGAACATTGAATTTGACATATTTCTAGCTTGACGTAAAGTGACAACAACTTTGACATTATAATTTACAATTTTGTTTATTTATTTTCCTAATTAACTTAAAGGAATTAGTCTGTGTCATGTTTAGCGTTTGGACTTGTAATCGAGAGATAAATTAGTAAAAATGTTAGAAGTATCGACAACATGTCGTAGTTGCATGAAGAGCAATGTAGAGTTAGTGGAGTTATTTGTGCCACTGAATGTAGATAATTGCTCACTCCAGTTAGCTGATTTGCTAATGACGACAGTTTCTATTCAGGTAAATCAAAAATATATGTGTTTTCTTAATATGTAAGTAACAGATAAATATGAGATAGAAAATAGCCACTGCTGTCTATGGACATCTATAAAAAACGTCAGTTTTTTTATATGATCGAGTAGCAAACGACCCTGCAGTCCACCTGATGGTAAGTGGCAACTGCCGCCCATGGACATTTGTAATCCACTCCAGATAAGACTAGAATCCCGACTGAAGTCGACCACAGATGCGTTGCTACCCCTGAGGACTAAGTTGGAATGCCTCG
>DWRA01004983.1:0-10311 GCA_018250295.1 Spathilepia clonius
ATCATTCAGATTTCTGTCTGACCGGGGATCGAACTTGGAACCCACTGCGTGTCAGACCGGTATGGTGACCGCTCCGCTACGCGGGTCGTCATATTCACTAATCAACCGGGTTTAAGAAATCTTAGCCCTCAGGGGTAGCAACGATTCTGTGGCCGACTTTACGTAGAATGTGAGCTTTTCTGGGTAAAAAATAAGACCCACTTCGAAGCACTAACTCCCTCTCAAAATGAGAGAGCCACCACACTGGCCATGTCTGATTTGTTAGAATTCACACACTTTTAAGAACTTATTTTTTCTTTTTTAAGACCCAAGACAGGTATCTAGTTATTCGAAGCGTACCAATTTAGTCCTCAGGGGTAGCAACGGATCTGTAGCCGGCCTCAAGTAGCACTCTAATCTTGTCTGAAGTTGATTACAGACGTCCATGGGTGACAGTGGCCATTAGATGAACTGCATGCTCGTTTACTCCTTTGATACAATAAAAAATATTTTTTAAGAACACACTGTCATGTAGCTTTCTTAACAGTATTTTTTTTCATTAACGCAAGTGATAATAATTTTTACACAACAGTAAATCTGGGATTGGAATCTGGGACCACCAAATTTAACCACAAACCACTTAACTAACACATAAATATATAATCACTCCCGTTTACTTCATAAGACTAATAAAACAAAACAAGTAAAACCGCGTAACACAACCAGTTTGACGAATTCCTTGAAAAAACTCACTAGCGCCCTTATACCGTCTCGCGGAAAGCGCGCCTCCCCAAAATTTTACCTCACCATATCTACATACATATTTATATACCTATCTTATAACCACGGCAAGTTATTGCGTAAGTAGTTGATGCATACGGCTTTGCTCGGCTAATGCGAAACTAGTGTTCAGGATCTTGTACATATGCTATAATGTACTTTACGTTTTTATTTTGTTATACGACATAGAGCATACAGTCCACGGGCATAATTGCTTTCTAAATTGGACCTACTTATGCAAACAGGAACCAATCCACACAACGACAGTGTTGAGAAAAGGTAGAACCCTTTGCAGTTCGACTCCGGCGGCACCACCGCCACACTTATTTTTGCCTTATAACAGCAGTGTTAAGCGCTGCTGTGTTCTGGTTTGAAGGGTGTGGTAAGGGATATACTCATAACGAGGCATTCCAACTTAGTCCTCAGAGGTAGCAACGCATCTGTGGTCGACTTTAGTTGGTATTCTGGTCTTATCTGGCGTGGTTCACAAATGTCTATGGGCCGCAGTTACCACTTACCATCAGGTGGACTGCATACTCGTTTGCTACTCCATCATATAAAAAATATGAATAAATCAATTTTCAAATGTTTGACTGGACGGAATTTAAAATAAATGACTGAATAAATATTCAATAGTTGAAATAAATTTGTTTATGTCATTTATTAAAACGGGGGATAAATTTAAAAATGTTCATTTGTTCAAACAATTTCTTTGGGGTCATTTATTAAAAACGAGAAATATATTGAAAGAATAAATAAATAAAGGAATCATTGAATAAATAAATTTATTCGTAATCAAAGAAGAAATGAATGTAAGGTTCCATTAAAGTACGACTGAACAATTAGAAAAAAATGAGGAAAGGAATGAATGAAAAGGTTGTGGTTGGATGGCGTGGTTGAACGAATTGATTTATTAGAAAATTCTCTTCTCTGTGCTTATTTGCTCTTTACCAAGCATGTAGAAGATTCCTTTCTTATTTTGTACCTATTTGTATGGACATACTGGTTTTTGCAAGGAGAACTTGTATTAACTACACGCGTATAAAAATATTGCTTATTGTATAAAAGTAAAGGTACAACACTTTGATGCTCTAACAAAATTATTTTTTTGCAATATAATATATACGTAAACTATATTGCGAGTAATTACTTTAGAATATAGTATAGGTACATACTTAGCCCCTCTTTTCTTTAGCTTCTTATTCGAAAGTTCCTTGCGGTTGTTAAAATTTTCTATAAAGGAGCGGAAAATTCTAAGGGCTCCTTTACACGAGATCGTTTGCTGAATTTACTAGCTCGCTGAAGACCATCAACGCGATGTGAACATCTAATTTACTTAGTCTACGTCTTTATTTAGTTTTACGTCTGAATTCACAGTCAACCTTCGACTATTCAACTGCCTTCAGCAAGCGATGATTGTGATTCCCTGAAGCCAGCGGTCAACAGTACTCTCAGCACATTGAATTCTGTTGACAAAATTGGTTACAGTAAATGGCAGATGTCACAATGAAAACGCTCTGAGACAGCCACGACGAAGTAGTTTCCCGAAGCGGTAAACTGCTTAGTATAAACGAGCCCTAAGACATAATCAGCATAAAGACGTTCTTTTCGCGCAGAACGTACTCGTAATAATGATCGTGGATTATCATCTACATTCGTCATATCGTGGACTTGTGTGCAATGTAGAGCTTTTGTTTTTACTGAATAAGCAGAGAAAGCTCGGAATAAATTGAATCTGGGTTTTTATTCCTCTGGTATTAATGCTTTGTTGGCATACTTCGGAATTTACTGCATGGACGTATGGATTGGCGTTAATCTCATTTATAACTGTAGATAATTAATAAATAGTATAATGTGTAGTAAAGTACGTTATTACACAAAATAACTGTAGTATTACGTAGCTTGTAAAAGTATGTATCTATAGTCCATGTGGATTGGTAACATATTTTTTTTATAATTCAAATAAATAAAAATAAAACATTATCTAGAAAGTTTTTTTTTGACATAATTTAATTTATTTTATTATTTGATGTATAATTTTTTTGTAGTAAATAAACGATAAACAAATTTCAATTGTTTGTATTGGGTATGAGTGTATTATAAGTTAGATGAAGAATAAATTATATTAAAAACGAGTAATAAATCTATGAATTATTTATTACTCGTTTTTAATATAATTTTAATATGAATTTAAATTTAAATTCTATTTCTCCAATTGACATATCTAAAGCATTTTGAATTGGTTTCAAAATTTAAAAAGCACTTGAAAAACTAGCGAACGTCTTTGCTAATCGTTTAGCTATTCAAATAGAGTAGTAAGTGACAGGAGACCGCCATTTGTCACTATCTTATCGAGTTTTTGTGTCACGTGACGATTTTAGAATTTGTTTTTAGGGCAAAAAGATGGGTTTTCAAAGGGTGAATTATAGCTATTTGAATAGTCTGGATTAACGTGTATTTGATATTGTTGGATGCGAAGTTTTTACGACTTCAGAAAGGATCTCCTGCTTTTTATTAATGAATATTTATTATTTATTCTATTGTATTTTATATAAAACTATGTATGTATAATATTTTTAACGATCCGCAACTAAATTGTTCTATTTTTTTTAATGCTATAATTCGTCCATTTTCGAACTATATCTTTAACCGCAAAAAGTAGTGATGTCAAAAGCTCATTTTAAAAGTAACTACTTTAATAACGTAGAAATGTGGCGTATGATCGAGCATAATATGACGTTTAGCGCAATAAAGATTAATTTGCTGCCAAAGACATTAAAATTTTTATGTTTAAATCTTAGTGGTAAAACCCACTGTGTTCGACTCTGGAGGCAGCATTGCCACACCTATGCCTGTCTTATAACAACAGTGTTAAACGCTGCTGTTTTGGTTTGAAAGGTAAGAGAGTCATATTTTCTGAGGCGTTCCAGCTTAGTCCTTACGTTTAGCAACGCGTCTGTTACCAACGTCTTATAGGACTCTATATCTATCAGGGGTTATATCAATTGATCAAAGCCCCGGTACTAAAGGCTGATTCAAGAAGATTCCATCTTTACGATTTTGTCATCATGTTAACCCATTGCTGTCGAACTGCTTAGCAGCACCGCAGTAGCACGCTTTTCTTTTTAGAGTGAACCTTCACGATCTATCTTTGACCAGTCTCAAGCAGGACCACCTGTTCTGTTGTTGATTAGAGTTATAAAAAACTGGCCGTAACCATTAATCTCTTAGACGACGTGATATGTTTTAAAATACTTTAAATCCAACAACAATACGATAAACAATAAACTACATGATATTTTAACACATAAAATCCATAACAATGTAAACGAAAACACTGTGAAAACCAAATAACAAACAACAAACTATTTTGTTAACAACTTGCAACACAAAATTGTTGTCCCGTTAATTTAATGTATCGAAACTGTTGTTTTAAGTTCGCAAGCTGATTATACATAATTATTAACTGTTAACTCCGTAGTTATTCGTCTGAATAAATGCGAACTACAAATAAATAATGAGCAGTGCAGATAATAACCAGTCGTTCCAGTAAATATAAACTGTTCCTCTATTTATAATAACCAGTTCAATGTAAACAGAAGTAATTTTATAATAATGACGATACGTGTATTGGACGTGGATTGGTATAAATACTTTTTATTTATTACAAGCGGCACTTGGCAGCTTGTATTTAAAATTGAAATAATGTGAATATAAACGATGTACGGTTTCATGGGTTTTGTATTTTTTTCTGTTTAATAAGCATTGCATGCCAATATCAGTATCAATTTGCGAGAAATCAATTCAACTTTTAATTTGGATAAGTGCAGCTGCACATAGTGCGGCGTAGTTGCGCGGATGTGTGGATTCAGACAAGTCAACGTAAACAAGTTCGACAAAACGCGATGGACTCAAGTCACAAGCATGTGAAGATTGTTCTTGATAAATCAAATTGCTGATAAACTCCAAATGCTTTGTGATAAGACTAAATGTCCAGTTAACAATTTTTTTTTGTTCTCCTAGGCGCAAATATATATATTTATTTATTTTAAAGGTGGTAGAACTTTTGAGGTTCGACTCCGGCGACACCACCGCCACATCTATTTAAGCCTAATAACAGCAGTGTTAAGCGCTGCTCTCTTCTGGTTTGAAGGGTGTGATAAGGGAGACTGACTTATCCGAGGCATTCCAACTTATTCCTCAGGGGTAGCAACGCATCTGTGGTCTGTGGATTATAAATGTCCATGGGTGGCAGTTGCCACTTTCCATTAGGTGGAATGTATGCTCGTTTGCTACTCCATTATATATATAAAAAACACATATACGAGTACTCCAACTTTAATCTGGATAAGTGCAGCGCACATACCGCGGCGTGGTTGCGCGGATGTGCAGATTCAGACAAGTTAACGTAAACAAGTTCGAAATAACGCAATGGACGCAAGTCATAAACATGTGAGGACTGTTGTTAAGATAGACTAAGTTGCTGATAAACAAATGCTTTCTGATTATACTAAAGTGCAGTTTAACAGTATTATTTTTGTTAATTGCTCTCCTAGGCGCTAATACGCCTCCGTCTATAATTTTACGACTCTTCTAATAAGGAAATGAAACATGTGCCTAAGGATTTGCTTTGTGGTCTCTTAAGCTATTTATTCATATCATAGAAAAGCAATTACTAAAAAGAATGCGTATACTTATTATCGTCGCTTAACACATTAATAAATATCATGTTCTATTATTGGTATGAGTTGAGATGAATCGATCTAGCATTAATTTGGATAAGTGCAGCTGCACACAGTGCGGCGTGGTTGCGCGGATGTGCGATTTCAGACAAGTTAACGTAAACAAGTTCGAAATAACGCGATGGACCCGAGTCACAAGCGACTGTTCTGACATTGATATTTAACACGTGAGTTTTGTAGACAATTATATAAAGCTTCAAAAAATTTGCTTTGACTTTGTTTCATGCATTTACAATTACTGCGTGTTTACTGTTAAAATAAATTAAAAGGTGACAAATACGACAACTACAATTCATTGTTATACTTTGTCTCCCTCTTTTATAATATCCTCTCCGATTTCTGTTCTAATCTTTTTTCAACGACACTCAGTCAGAAAAGTGACACTTTTAATTCTTCTACCTTTTTCCCTATTATTTTCTGTTAATCCAAATGACTTGTTTTTATGCTACCATTTTACAACCCACGCAAATAGCTGTTACAAATTCTATTATGTATCTCACTTTGTATGTATTAGAGCGTCTTAGCTCCTAACTGTACGAACCGAGGTTGGTGATGTTCTCACTTATGAATTAAATAATTGTTTAGCAATTTGAAAATCAACAACTCTCTAGTTAGTCTGAGTTTCTTAATTCTCAACTATAGTATTTTTATATAGTGTAATTACAACTACAACAGTAGAAACGAACAAAATCCAAGCGCTTAGTTCAAATTTCTTATTTGCGAGGAATCGATTAAAGTTTAATTTCGATAAGTGCAGTTCACACTGCGGACCTGTAGTATGCGCGGATTCAGAACAAGTTCACGAATACAAGTGAGGAATTATGCGAGTGGTTCAAGTGACAAGTGGAGTGCGGACTTACGATGAAACGTTGAGATACATGTCTGTGATCATAAGCGATAGCAATTTCTATGAATTTTTATCCGACTTCCTTCTTTTCAATTTTTTTATATTTTTGTACGATGCCAAAAGGTTTTACAATTTCTTTATTTTATTTTACAATCATTTTAAATTACATTATGTTCAGTTGGTAAAAAAATATTTTCAACTTTCACCTGAATAGTAATTATAGAGATTTACATTCCATAAGATTAACAAATATTGTTGTACATAGAATGTCTTTTTTCAATTTTTTAATAATAATATTATTAATTAATACTTACTTTTTAACAATAATATACACACTGAAAAAATACATTTAAAGTTGGTAGAATCTTTGTGAGTTGTCTCCGGCGGCACCACCACCACACCTATTTCTACCTAATAACAGCAGTATTAAGCGCTACTGTCTTCTAGCTTGAAGTGTGTGGTAAGGGAGAATTACTTATCCGAGGCATTCCAACTCAGTCCTTAGGGGTAGCAACGCATTTATGATCTACCTCAGGTAGGATTCTAGTCTTACCAGGGGTGGCTTACAAATGGCAATGGGCGGCAGTTGCCACTTACCATCAGGAGTACTGGACGCTCGTTTGCTACTCCAACAAATAAAAAAAACAAGTCTTTAAAATTTTGTGTACACAAAACATGTAATGGATATCAAAGTTGTATTCAAATCATGTATAAGGTTATCATTATAAATAGGCGACTTGAAAGTGAATATATTCAGCGAACTATTTTATGAATATACGAAAAATATTTAAAAGAATAATTTAAACGCTGTTGATTCATGGGGCGACCACAGCTGCTATTGACGACTCCGCCTGCTTTTAATGTTTGCAGATCATATGTGGATCATTGTTATGATCGTTTAAAGCATAATATTCAATATTTCGCATTATACTGATATTCAATATTTCGCATTATACTATGCTGTTGTCGCTCAATATTAATATTTTTGATATTTTCAAATTTACGTCCTTAATGACGTTCGGTTACGTTCATGACAACATTTTCTTGATTGCTATGTTGTTTTATTTTATAACTTACGACAGATGCAGTTTACACTTTACTTCACATGAAATAATAATAATAATAATTAATACATGTCGGTCAGTTTGAAAATTTCTACAGTTAAGCACAGACAATGAGGATATTAATATTACATATCAATAAAAAAAATTAAGCTAATATCAATTTATTTATCAAACCTACATAATACAGCTTATTTTAAATTATACCCAGATTTTTTTTGTTGTTTTGTTTGTTGTTATTGTTGGTTAATTAATTGAAATAATTAATTATTCTTGTCGTTAGAGTATCAATAAAATTACAAAATAATATTAAACTTTGTAATTCGAAGTTTACATGGAAGTAACACTTCTGAGGTAATCTATCCCATTTAAACTCCAAGAAAGATATTGAAATAACTGCTATGTATATTTACATGTTCCAAACCACCAAATAAAAATATCTTGTAGCAATAATAATTTGTTATACAATTAGTTATCACAAACCTCGCTACAGCACATAACTTACACCACGAGTAAGCTAGCGGCGGTGTTCAGCTACCTCTCTATTTGTTCCAACACCGAATTTAGAGTAAATTTTCGCAAATTTCCACTTCAGAGCTAAGCTTTGCCGCATTAAATTTAAACGGTTTAATTAAACTGGCAAAACCTGATATTTTTACACTAAACCTAGGCGCGCCTGTGTTGCGTAATCCTGTTAAGTTATTATTTTTACAGCGACTGCGGTATTTATTTGGAACTAGTGTATTTTTTACATACGTTATTTTGGGTTTATGTAAATTTTACATATTTTTGTATTATTATTATTTTAAAGGTGATAGAACCCTTTGTAGTTCGACTCCGGCGGCACCACCGCCACACTTATTTCTGCCTAACAATAATAGTGTTAAGTGCTGCTGTGTTCTGGTTTGAAGGGTGTGGTAAGGGAGATAAACTAAACGATGCTTTCCAACTTAGTCCTCAGGAGTAGCAACGCATCTGTGGTCGACTTCAGTTGGGATTCTGGTCTTATCTGGGGTTTATCACAAATATCCATGGGCGGCAGTTGCCACTTACCTTCAGGTGGAGTGCGTGCTCGTTTGCTATTCCATCAAATAAAAAACTCCTCACTCGCTGTCTTCAGGTAGGACTATAATGTTATTTGAAATAGAATTATGGGCAGATGTAGCAACTTAGCATCGGTTAACCTGCATACTCGTTTGCTACATCCATCATATTAAAAAAAACCTTCAACTCCCTAAAAATCTTATCGGAAAACCTTGCTAATGGCAAAAATCTCATTTAAGTTCGTTAAGTGGTTTACTGACAAATACTTCCAGGAATTCCCTTTTATTCGTACTTTGATTTGATTGGAAAATAGGTCCGGGATTCCTTTAAACTCTTCATATTATAAGTGCCCATAGACATAATCCCACTTAAAATATTTTGGTAGGTACTTAGAAAAATTATAGGTACTCGAAAGATTTTTCATAATAATTGATAGATTATAGACCCATGATTCATCAATATTTATTTTGTTTTTAATACAGTATATTTCAAAACGTTAATTTTAGTAAACACTGAAGTATTCAAAAAATATTTTTAGCTTCTCCAATGCAATAAAAGATTCATAAATTCTTAACTTCTTCTTAACATTCTCATACTTCTCGTTACAAGCTTTTTATATACAAGTCCACTTATTACTCACCTTTAAGTAACAAAACACGTGGAATAAATATCAATCTCGGTCACTTTCGTACGTTGGGAAACAGATTTTCTAAGCTCATTCGAAACTTGATTCCATTTTATCTCCGTAACAGTTCCGTGACACATAAATACTCAATCTAAATGCGAGAATCCGTACTTCAGAGCTACGGGTTAAGAAAAACGCAACAAGGGGACAAGAGAGAAAAGCAAAATGGCCGCGCCCGTGCCTGTGCTACGGGGAAACGGAGCCAGAATAAAAATCACTACATTCGTCACAGCATAAGAATTGGAATTAGACAAATTCGTCCGTTAAATTAAGGCTATTCCGGACGAAGAACGGGATTCGATTTGGGCTAAATCTCCCCGGTCGGGGGAAATGGGCAAATTTTCCCCTCGCCTCGCCCCGCGATCTCCCACTCGCACGTGATAGAATGAAATAGAAAGTGTATTTTATTTCTAATTTGATTTTAAATTGGATACAAACGGATGGCGACTTTTTACTTAATCCGCAAAACCGGTTCGAAGTGGATTGATGAACCGGAAAATTTGAATATCGAGCATTTTCATATTATTATCAAGGGGTTAAGGTACTTCACATTTAATTGGATATCCGATTAACATTTCAATGGATCTGACAGTACTCTTACGCTATAAATGTAAATCTCATTACGAGTTCATTACAACAATAATTTTACTATGAACTGAAATTCATAAAAATGTAAGTGATAAAGAATAAAACACATTACATCACAATCGTGTGATTCAAAGTATAATTTTAAACAACCGTTTTAATAACTTTTACAGTCACGTTATACTTATTTAATTTTATTATACAATTTATATGGAAGAAAATAAACATTGTGTTGATAAATAAAACACAAATAAAAAAATAAATTAAATTTCATTATTTCAATCATTAATCACTATCTGTATCGTTACTATTGACATTATGTCTATATCCCATATCTATAATTTGAAAGCTCGAGAAAATATTCAAAAAATCATTGATCAAATATACATGATATACAAATTTAAATATAAAGGCGGTAGAACCCATTGTAGTTCGACTCCGGCGGCACTACCACCACACTTATTTCCGCCTAATAACAGCAGTGTTAAGCGCTACTGAGTTCTGGTTTTAAGGGTGTGGTAAGGGAGATAAACTTAACGAGGCATTCCAACTTAGTCCTCAGGGGTAGCAATCTGTGGTCGACTTCAG